>CM062832.1:16412360-16616639 GCA_031772345.1 Himalopsyche anomala | reverse complement strand
GGATGACATTTGTAAAACATAATCCATTGTTAGATTGTTATACATATTTTAAAGCATTCTATTATATTAATAAAAAAAAGTTGGGCAACGCCGCTATTAATTATTTTATAATCTATGTATAATATATTTTGTGTGAAACGCTCAATTTTTGGCATCTGAAATCAAAAAAATAATTAATTAATTCAATGTTCTGTTACTCAGATGAAAACAACCATTTTTTTACAAATGTTAAGCCGCCTGTGTGGTCGAGTGGTCAATGTACCGCAACGGAGGTCACGGGTTCGAATCCCAGTACAAGCAGTTTTACAAATTGATTTTTCAATCGATTTATGAATTTCCGTTCAAATGCATGGATGTATGTGATGTCCTGAATTCCCCCTCCCACCCATCCTATCCTATGAACGGGGCGTATCGAGAGCGATTAGCTAACCACTAGTCCTGTCCTAGCCCTTTCCTTCTATTCCTACTCTCTTTGGAAAAAGAGAGGTTGAGTAACTGAGTAACAAGCAGTTCTCGTAGAAGCACTTCTGTTGAGATTAACTCCATTAGGAGTCCATATGCTCCACATTGGGAGCGGACATGGTAAGTTTTATTCATATTAATGAAGATATTTATTTTCTTTATAATTTATTTTCCGTGATATTTTTCCGATGTTTTAATGCTTATTCTGCTATTCTAGGCAAAAAGGAATTTTATAAAGCAAAGATCATTGAAATCCTTGGAGTAATTCTCGAGATATACGTGGTGTAAATAACCCGACTTTGTTTTATATATATAGATTGTAGGCATTAGGCAAATTATACCAAACGCTCTTTTGGCTTTCACATAATCGAAATTGAATGATAGACTTTTGAGAATCGATTAAATATAATTAACCTATATTTTTAATATGATATGCACGATCAGGGAAAAAAAAGACTTAACTTATATCGTGGTATTTTTCCTTTTATAAAATTTAAAATAAATAGTGATAGACATATTAAAGTAACTAACATTGACTAATATGAATTGACTACAATGTGAAAGCGACGATACTAATTAAATTATTACTTGACTGTTAACCCAAATACTTTTTTTAAATCACGTGTCATTTATACTAAAGAGAATTTGTAAATCGTATAACATTTACACACTTTACGTATTTGAGATTTTTAAATAATGCTTTTAACTAATTTTGATTTTTTTTCAATTTGTTACAGAGTTGCCGATATTGAAAATTAGCCAGTTCTACACGCTTGTGGTGAAATTCATATATCGATCGATTCGATTCCAAAAATTGGATATCAACAGTGGGAAGCGAGAATCCATTATATTATAGCGTCGGAAAGTAGAACATTGACCGCGGACCATTGAGACTGACTTTATACCATCAAACGAAAAAAAAAATATGGAGATGGCTGCAGCCAGCGTAACAACCTCCAACAATGAAGTGCAAGCAGAAGCCGTCGACCCAGAGGGATCGAGGCCTGCCTCGCCAAAAGCTCCAGTACGAAAGCACAGAGCAAAAATCGAATGTGCCGAGTTAACAAAAAATAGTGACGTGCCTCCACCAAAAAGTGACAATTTACAGACGGTGATTATTATTTCGCGTGTGATAACAGACAACTCCAGAGTCACTGCTGAAATGACAACTATTAAACCTGAAAATACTCCTGCAAAAATAGAAAATTCTCAGTTGGAAATTCAAGCTGCCGTAATTGAAGAATCTAAGACAATTATTATTGCTGAAGATTTATCACTTATTACTCAAAAACAAGCAGAGCCTGATGACGATAGAGGCAAAGAAGATACAAATGAAATTATTCCAGTAATTGCTGAAGAAGTTGATAATATATCTTGCACTATACCAGCAGATAATGATTCAATAGAAGCTATTATAGTTAAAGTGGATGAAAATGAAAATACACCTATTACATTACCAGAAAAAGAAGATTCAAAAGAAGTTGTTCAACTAATAGTAGAAGAAATTCTATCTACCAAATTATCAACAAATAACGAACCTAAAGAAGTCATTCTAGTGAAAGTGGAAGAAACATCTACTAAATTATCAGGGAATGATGACTTCAAAGAAATTGTTCAAATAAAACTAAAAGAGAAAGAAAGCATAATTATTGAATCACCAGCCATCGAGGATAAAAAAGAATTGATTCCACTTAAACTAGAAGAAATAGAAAACATAACTCTTGAATCACCGACCATCGACAATAAAAAAGAATTAATTCCACTTAAACTAGAAGAAAAAGAAAGTGAATCTACTAAATTACCACCAAAAGCAAAAACTGTTCATCCCGAGGAAGTTAAAATTACACCACCAAAAGTAAAAGACAGCAAAAGTCAAGTAAAAGTAATTAATGCTGCAGTGAAAGTATTCAATAAATTAATGCCAGGTAAAAGGTCTTCGACTGTTAAGCAACAGACAAGTACCGAAAATATAGCTGAATTAAAAGTTAATGGTACTAAAGAAGTAAAACTAAACGAAGAATCAAAAATACAGCAAACTAAAATGGAAAATACTCAGACTAAAATACCTCAAATTAAACCCAAAATTTTACACCAGGCTAAAAATGATGAAAGTAAAGTAGAAAATAAAGATAACGTTTCTATCAAAAAAGTAATACAGGCACCAAAAGTACTAAACAGCTTGGCTACAGTAGTCGATGAAGTTAAAAAACAACAGCCGAAGGATGACAGTCAACCCTCACGAATAGCTTTTATAAATCAAAGGAAAAAATTAGCGGAAAATGTCAAATCACAGCAGTTAAAAGATGAAAATGATCAAGCGAAAATAGCAGCTGCAGTAAATAAAGCTATCAATCATCCTAAAATAGAGAGCGATGCTACGGTATTGAAGAGGCTGAGGTCATCGACAGAACAGCTAAATCAGGAGAACACGTCACTGAAAAAAGTTCTAGAGAGCGAGCGGAGCGCTTTCAGGGAGCACAGGGCACTGCACGAGGCGGAAATGCGCAAAGAAAGGGCCGAAGGTAAGCGGAGAGAAGGAGCCCTGGAAGGACAGTTGAGGTCAGCTTTGAAAGGCTTGCCTCAACCGCCACACGGTGAAGGATCTGCGCAAGCGGATGCTGCGAAGCTGGTGTCAGCTTTACAAGCCGTCAAGTCTGCGAATAAAAACCTGCAGGATAAATTGCAGGTAAGATTTTGCTACTTTGTTCCTTTGTGTCTTTCAATCGTATTAATTCATTGAACGACCAACTCTGTTCCTAAAATTTTTATAAAAGTAGTACATAACTTTGAAAAAAAAATAGTTACACCCATTGCATAATATCATTTATGTTGTTTTTTTGTAGCCTGGAGGTAAGAGCTCTACTTACAGATTAGACGTTCTAGTACCCATAAATCTTGGGAGGCCAATAACTTTTATTGGATTGCTTACATAAAATGTGTGGTTATGTCCGATTGTAATTTATTTTCTCTTCAATTTGACTTTGAGTGACTTTATAATGTTTATTTCTAAAAATATTCACTATAAAAAAATAATCATATTATAATAAATGCCTTAGTATCTGTGAGTTAATTAATGTATCTGTATAACTGTATCACGTCACTGTCTTAACTAACCTTGTCGTGTATAAAGTAGAATATATAGTAAGAAACTCAGAACATCATCATCGATACCGAAAATATCATTTTCTTTCATATCCACAGTATGTTTAGTAAAAAATAATAAACACGACATGAATTACAGAATGTGTCATATCTTTCATAGGCGTCATTGCTTCGTTGATTATTTTTAATTAATCGCACACAACGGCATAACTTCAATATCAAACTAAAATAATGTAACATTTGTCATGGGATATGGAGGAAGTCAGCTAAAATTTAAGCCAGCATGTATTCTTTGAACGAAAGTTTCATTTATTTCAACCCGTTTGAATAAAGGAGGATACAATAGTGAAATAATTGGTACGTACAGATATACAACACGATATTATTTGTAGTTAGTACAAGGGTATCTAATCCCGGGATCCTGTCCAATTCTCCGATGAGAAAATGAAACACAGTTCTTTTAGCAAATCCTTAAATTCTTGGGATTTTGGATCCAAAAATTCTTGAAATAGCTATATAAAAACTAATCACGCTGGTGATTTAGGCAAATTGGCAAATTTCTGGGTTTTTGAAATTTACATGAAATTGTTTGACAAATACTATGATTTCATAATTGCTGACTAAAAAATTTGTCAATCCCAATTTATACACGATTTTATGTTCAGTATTCAATTTCGAAAAAAAGGGTCCGCGATTGCCCATAGTACCTACTGAAACATTTATAGACATGGATAAGGCTAGTCGTATGCTGAGCAACAGGGGACGGAAGGCATGGCATCACAGATTTTGTATCACCTGGAGAACCATAGACCCGCGTACGCTGTAACGCAGGCTCGTACGACGCAGTAATTTGTCTATTCTGCGCTGCGCTCCGTTGCAAAACCAGCATAGATCCCTGCGTGACACATAGACGTTTGGACTTGTTTTTTTTTCGAGAACTAATTGAATCTCACGTTCACTACTCTTAAAACATATTAAAAGAAGCAGGTATCGTCATATCATTAATATATTTCACATTTCTGTTCACCTGACGATGCATACGATGAACTTAGGGCGGGAATAAATTATGTGTTTTTTTTTTAGATAAATTTTATGATTTATAAATCAAATATTTTTTTTATTATTATTTTCGTTCACATCGAGTAAGGAAAGGTGTTCATTGCACAATTAGTGAATACTTGACGGCAAAGAGTTTTAAATCAGGGTGGGGCACATTTAAATTTATATTAAATTAAATGTATATAAAAAATATTTTGTGAATGAATAAAAATAATTAATCGAAATAATTCATTTACCACGCAGGTTGTAAACGAGACAATCATTTAACAAAAACAGCTGAAACCTTTTTTCACAGAATTTCATTTTTAGCATGCATTCATTGACTGTTTAGGATTTAGTTTATTGAGGATTAATTTGGATTCATATATTAGTATTGAAAAAACAACAACACATTTTTGATTATAGAACAGTTTTACTGTTTAAACCGATATTGCGTTGTGGAAAGCGGCTGTGATAACGACTAACGAGTAGCGGTGGTACAACGAAATTGTTATTGATATATATAATTCCTATTAGGGTATCCAATACCGGACCCTTTTTGAGATCCCGGGATTTCGGGATTGAAAATTCAACATAAAATCGTGTATAAATTGGGACTCGGAATCGAGAAAATTTTTGCTCGGCGATTAGATTTGTTTTAGCTCTTCCAAGACTTTTCCAATCCAAAATCCCATGAATTTGAGGATTTACCAAAATTAACAATGTGGAAGCTTTTTTGATTCAATTAGCTCTTCCATTATTTGCAAATTGAAAAACCCAGGAATTTCTCGCTCAACTTTTTGTAATTTTCTCAATCCCGGGATCGGTACTGTTATAATCCCAGGGTTTCTGGATCTCACAATTTGACGGGATCCCGGGATTAGATACCCTAATCCTTCTGTAATAGTTTAATTTTTATAAACACGTTGCGCTAATTTTATCAATACGGTTTGCAAATATTTCCGAAACGGTGCGTTTAAATGACCATTAGCCATTTCAAAAATAAATACCACAAAACAGATTAACAAACTGGATGCCCACATTACAAAAATTGATCTCAAGCTATCGTAACTAAAAGCTGCGGGTGTCTTTGTAGATTTAGGATCATAAAAAGTTTTACGTCTTCGCCATGTCAGTGCAAAGGAGTTGACATCAAACCAATAATTTGGAAAACCAGACTCATAGTATAACATTTGTATTCTGTTCAAATTACTAAGATACGGAGAACCATATCCTACAGCCAAAACAGACAAACAAGGAACTGGGCACTTGAGACCGGTGTGGTAGAATGGTCGTTCGTTTTCAAATAAAGCAGGGATCCTTGTGATAAATTTCGATACATCATGTCGTATAAGGTATGCGTATTTTCTGTTCAACTTGTACATCTCATCCACTGCGGAAGCGAAGTCATTGGTGTGTATCCTGCCCTTCAGCTTCTCGTGGACGTCCGGTTCGAGGTTTGAGAGGAACAAGTGGTAGAATTGTTCGTCTGTCCAGATTATTTCACCGCTACTGATAACGTCTTCGAGTCCATCGACTTCTGGATTGTAAACTGTCGACATCATCACGCTCGTGAAAGTAGCCTGTGAAAAAAATCATGACGATTGATTTGATTATGATATAAAGCAAACAAAAAACAGCATCACACCTCTCATAAATAAATTACTGGTACATTTTCTTTAAAGGTTTATCAGAGTAAATTATTTTGTATTATAACATACAATAACTCGTATAATTGACTCTGTATACATTTGTATTATGGACATAAATATACTGTTTTATTTTACCTATAGGCTGGTAGTATAGGCCATAACAAATTTAGTGGGTCACGAAAAAGACATATTAAAATAACCGGGTCGCGGGAAAAATGTTTGGGAAACGCTGTGTTAGTATATACAATATTACTAAGCCAAACATATTCATCATATTGATTGGTGCACTCGAAGAAAGGGGAATGATTGAAAGAAAAAATACTATTGCAAGAGAGGAAAAAAATATTTATAAAATTAGGGGTTTCTATTGTGATGAGTGATAAGTATATGTAGATAAAATAGTGAAAAAAATTAAAAGTGACTCCTACGATATGTTGCCCCCTTTGACAGTTTTCCATAGAAACAAAAATACATAATTACATCAATAGCGCCATTGATGACGACCATGTAAAGAAGTACAGTTGCCATAAAGCACCTCAATGCAATTCCACGAGTAATATGTGCGGGTTGACGTATGCTGTTGGCATAAACATCCATGAGAATACTTCCAGCACTTTTCATTTTTGAAACCACTTCTTTTGGAAAAAGATAACGTTCAATTTTTTGTATGGCGTAGGAAATAGTAGAAAAAAATATAATGGTGAATAACGTGAAGTAAAACAATACGGGGTTCATGGAGTTACTAAAATTTGTAAGATGATAATTCTTCAGGGCCTTCGGAACCATCAAACACAGGTCGTTACGAGTAAGCGGGTAGCCAAATTCAATATGTTCATAGGAGTTTCCCGTTAGCAATCGAGAGTTGAAAGCAATGTCAGCTTCACTTTCAATTATTTTTTTTATATCACCAGATACTGTTCCGTTGTTCAATATTTTACCATAATCATTTTGTAAGACTTGTATGACATTCAGCGAAGCGTTGATACTGCTCGCGAAATAACTGGCAAATATATCATCCATCCTGTTGACCTCAGTTTCATCCAGCCTTTTCAGCAACAAAGACATTGGGTCGGAAAATAACGTTGCTCTTAAACCGTGTCCATATAAATTGTTCAATTTATTGTAGAATATTTTTTTTGGATCTTTTTCAATTAAATCTTCCGAGAAATCATTGAGAAATGGATTATAAGTGTACACAGATAATTTTCCGTTCCAAAAGATAACTATTACATTCAAAATACCTTCTTTCCATAATAGTTTAAAACAACTTTCAATTGTTTTGATTGTGTTAATTTTATCGCTTATATATTGCTTTACGATGAAAACTAAATTAGTTCTTCGTTTCCAGTGCTCAACATTATTTTTAAAATATAAAAAATCGATAATTAATTGTTTAGATATACGTGAAATGGTTATAATATGAGTTACACGCTCTCGTAGCAGTACATCTTGACCTATTCGTGAAAAAGAAAATTTAATATTTCTGTTCACTATTGTATACATATCATTAATTTCACTTATGCTTTTTATTAAGTCATTCTCAAATAAACTCCAATCTTTTGATACTATATAAAACGAATCAAAATTCATTTTTGTTTGTATTTCAACTAAATATTTAGCAATTTCGTTGAATCTGCGGGATGATTCGACGATCCAACTTGAGTAATTGCTCGTTGCAAAAGTTGCCGTCAGAATGAAGTAGAGAATTATCGTACAACAAATACGAGCCATTGTTTCACTCGGAAAGCCGCTACCTTACTGAACAAAATACTTCCATTTAAACTGTCAGAAGCTCTGCTGTTTCATTAATATTCAGGTGATTAAAATTATTTCTCGATAAAAACAACAACTGCAATAACAAACTGAAAACCATAGCATAGAGGCAGAATGCGGCAAGTCAACTTTTTTAGAAACTTATTTATTATTCTAGTGTCGTGTAAAAAAATGCGACTACTACTCCGAATTATTTTTAAAAATGAATAATTTATCACTTTCGTTTAACTTATATTAAATATATATGTATACCACCTGATCACACTCGTTATTAGAATAATTCTAATACATTTCATCAATCTATATGATGAAGAGACTAATAATATTTCAGTATTTTTGACTTATTTCCTTCTTCGATTTTTTTGACTCCGCCTCTCCAAGATTCACCTGAATTCACAGCCCTGCATTATTTAGTGAATCCACTACTACACTTTGAATATTTAAACAGTTCAATTGTCAGATCCATGGCATAGTGGTAAGCGTGGTTGGCTTCCATGCCGGACCTAACAGCTCCAAACACCAGTACAAACAGCATGTTTTATTCGATTTTTTTTTTATTTTTGTACGAAGGCATGAATGTTTGTGATGTCTAAAAATTTCTCCCCATCATTCCAATCATAAAATAACGGCGCGTGGCGAGAGTACTGTCCTGCAATATACTTTTTATTCCTACTACTCTCTTTGAAAAAGAGAAGTTGAGCGAACACGCAGTGATCGTGGAAAAGTCTCCTGTTTAGATTCCTTCATTGAAAGGCCATTTGGTCCACATAAGTAGCGAACATGGATTAAAAAATAAAGTCGAAAAAAGCTCCATTTTTCAAAATAAATCTAAAATTTCTGCAGTAAGTCTTTATATGTGTAGAAGAATAATGGATTAGATTGACATGTATCATTGTGCTTCTACAATTTAACGATAATATCGATTTCAATTATGTGAAGCATGTTGAAATAATTGCTTTTTGCCACTTAAATTTCACACGATATAAAAATGAATCACATTAATAGTAAGTAAATGAATAGCTAACCAGATCAAATATTAAAAATTGTTCTTCTAGACATTTTATTCTTGTGACTTGCCGCATTCTGCCACAGTACCTAGATTTTAACAATTATAATTCCATTTTTATTGTAGTTATAATAAGTGTATTAATTCGTGATTTTTTGGCTGTTTGTTAAAGATATTTGATTGATGTACAAACAAACAGTACTAGAAAACATGATAATAAAATACGATTGTAAATATATGTTTACGTTTTACGGAAAAAATCGATTGAATTGAATGTTTTATTTTCCAACTAAATTTGTTGATTTTGTTATTGTTTTGATAAAGTGAATATGTTCCTTCTGGTGTTTACTTAGCATCAATGAATGTTACGAAAGACCATACAAGTTTTCATCGTATTTTATTTGCATTAAATAATGTTTATCTATTCGAATGTTCCAGGCCACATATTTTTATTGACCAACGAAACATTTTATATAGTACCAAGAAAAGTAGGGCTTTGCGATATATTAAAGATAATAAACGAACAGAGTTGTACAATATGTCAAAAAATGTTATTAAAGACATACAGCAGTGGGCTTTCAATACGTTAATAAAGGACTCGCTCAATCTTAAAGCCATTCGCGATGTTCTGCGGAAAGGGTAGATTGTTTAATCATCTTTGACGCAGGTCCTACGTCAAGGGTGTCAAATATATTTGATTTAAGGACATTAAACAATAAAATAAAGCTTTTTTTTAAGGTGCGGAATATACTGTATCCAAAATTGTTTGTCTACGGATGTTTCTTTATAAAAAATATATTTTCGGTAGAATTGATGTATGTCGTTTTATTGGGCGGATAATTCGTGATAGAGAAAAAATAAATGAAAGGAAAGATTGATCAAATGACGGTTAAGCTTTGACAAGAAAAATAATTTTATTTTTAAAATTGAAATACAACATATGAGAATATTTTGTGAACTGTAAATAATCCAGAATTCAAAATAAATTGAAAAATATTCTTTTAATAATTAGGAAACCAAGCGTGTCAACCGTGTCTTTAATAATTTTTAGCATATTAATTATTGAAGCAGACATTTTTGTACGGATAATACTGATGGAATAAATGCATTTTCTGTGAGAGTGACATCTTTTAACGGTGACAAAAAGTTGTGGAATATAATGTCATAAATTCAATATTCAACTAGACAAAATCTTGATGGATAGAATTTTGAAAACTTCTCAGTAGATTCAGTAAAGGTTTCATTAAGACATTTCCAATATTCTTTTGCTTGAAATGTATACGGATGTGAGCAATATCTACAGTTTTTACTAGAGCTATGGAGTCGGGAATATCTTACGAACCAGCCCAGAACCATTAAAAAAAATGATGTGTATTCGAACCACAATAGTTCATAGTGTTGCCACTGCATCCAAGGCTGACTAAAGACGGTCTCATGGTAGAGGTGGGCTGTAGAGGGCTAGGAGAGGCTCGTGCGAGCCCCTTGCTAAATTTGACTAAGGCTGGCGAGCTCCGTGCTAATTTTAGAGAAAACAATATTCTCAAATCAAAATGGTATATAACTGCAATTTCTGACTAATATATTATCTACGATAGCTTTAGTATACACAGTAGTACATTTTTAGCCATTTAAATATATACGTTTACAGTAAATTGCATATTGTTACATATTATAAGTGTGTTAATTAACAATCGATTGCTTTTTTAAATATTGCATTTTATTTCATACGAGTGATAAAAAAAATCGCTCCTTCCTCAGAACACCGAGAATTGCTATGAGATTAAGCGAGCACCTTGTTAACGTATTGGCAGCCCACCGTTGTCTCATGGTATACACACTATATATGGGATAAAATTAAATGATTGAGAAATTTTTTTAGAGTCGATGTCCGAGTCGTTTTTTATTTTAAGGCTAGAGTCGAAATTGGAGTCGTCTTTTTTTACATGACTCACAGCCCCGGTTTTTACGTACACCATTTTATATTGTTTGATAATGATACAAAAAAATACTTTGCACAGTAGACGTTTACAGAAATATTATTTATGAAATTAAATCAGTCAAGATATTTTCAATAGTGCTAATACTGTGCTAGATTTTGGTAATTACAGTTATACAAATATTTATTCATAAAATTCTATTACAGATTAATTTTTTCCTCAACAGATGTCACTATAAGAAAATCTTTTGCTTGATGTTTCAGTACAAAATAAAAAAAATCAAGAAATAATGCCGGCGTCGAATAATTCATTGCATTCTTAGTTTAATTAACTATGCTTCGATTGATTTTATTAAATGAAGGAAAATAAAATATACAATCATATTAATTCTAGCTGAAAATACTCTGTGATCGATCGCCTGTTCTAAATCAAAATGGTGGATAATAAACATTTTTTAAGAAGTTTCGCATTTTTTTCAACAGGTGGTGACTGAAGCGGACAAACGGAAAGTGAGCGAGATTCGCGCGCAGCATGACGCCCACGCGACGCGCCTTCAACAGATGGAGCGCGAAGCGCGCGCACAAACCGCCAAATTGGTTAGTGACACTATATATTTATAATGAATGTTATTTTGTTGATAATGAATAATATTTAAAATACTAAGCTCTCGACAAAATGCATAACGTTCGAACAATCACAAAAAATATTTCGTATTAACGTTGGTATTGTTTAACCTTTTACCTCTATTATCCGAATTTTCGATTATCCGGATTGAAATATGTAAACAAAAAATACGAATGTATGTGGCGAATTGTGTCCACTGTTGTTCACATAGTGATGAAATGCATACAATTTTGTTTTTTTGTGTTGGCAGACACACACTCCCACTGTTTGTCATTGGGAAATCAAAGAACCTCAGATGCTTTAAAAATATCACAAGTTTTCCGGTTAAATATGATCATCGGAAAAAACCTACATGAATAGTGAATTTTTAAAACGATGGTATGGAACAGTTCATTTCAGAAGTGAAAAAATATCAAAGCTCCGAATAAAACATTATTATTACTAGACAATGCACGTCCCACCCCCATCTATAGAATCTTTAAGCCGAATCAAAGAAATGTTGATGGTAAAAATTATTCCACCAAATGCCACATCGGTAATACAACCGATGAATCAGGGTGTAATAGAAACATTCAAACGCTTATATGCTATGACGAAAAGTATAAAACAAGAGCTATCAACTTCGCTACGCTATTTTTTGTGTATATTTCCAAGCTTTTTATTCATATATCACAAGAAGAACATAATTCAAAATGTGATTTTTTATTGAAAAAAAAATATAGAAAGTCACTGCTTAGACACGCCACTGGTTTCCTGTTCATTGTTTACAGATACATTTGATTATAATATACTAATAAGGAATGTTTAACTTAACAAGAACGTTTTGAAAATCCTATTAAGCTGGATTTTATTAATTATGTACACGAATGTTTGAAAATAAGACAATTCAAAATTTGTCCTAATTATAGGTGTCGCTGTAAGCCGTAACACTCAATACATATTATCAAGAAATAGAAAGCTATTGATTGTAACCACAAATCAATATTTTTTTATTATTTTAAATTAAAATTAATTTACAACTTATGGATACAATTTTTTTTTTACTAGCGTACGAATGTATTTTCAGATTTAACTATCTTGCGCATAATAAATAAAAATAATCCATTATTACGTAGAAAATATCATATGTTATTCATATTAAATCAATGCATAATAAGAATATTTAAAATAATCCCCACCTTGGAGTAATGTTAATTATTATTTTAATTATTTACTTAAAAGTAAAACAAATACAGTTTTTCAGTATTTTATTAATTTGATTTACAGTTTTTTTTTGTTAAAAATGTTCTATTCATGTTAGGACAAAAAAAGTATGCAATAAAAATGTATTTGATGTACAAATAAAAAATTATTCATAAATTTACTGTATTATAATAATCGAGACCGGTGTCGGTTCAGGATTTAGTATTTTGTTTGAGGCAATTTGTATGTCCCTTTACTCTAATGATGTGCAATTGCATAAAACAGCTCAATTTTAATTAAATATGCGTTATTATTGTCTTATAATTCTGACAAGCACAAAACAAATCTTTTCAAACAGTTTCAGGTACCTCGGTAGACATATGCCGGAAGAGGGTAGAAAAATGAAATAGTTCGTTTTTTGCTTAACAATAAAAAACTGCAGCCTCATTTAACTCAATGTGGACTATCTAGGCTTAACGACACGGTTTTATACAATAAAAACCAAATGATTTTTGTTAAACGCTTGTATTCTAACAGTGTTTCTTTTCGATATCGAATCGTAGCACCTGACTAAAACTATTACTGAGCTTTGAGACTAGATACTTGCTTTGTATATAGAGGGGTGATTTAGTTTGATTTATTCAGTAACTCAGAAGTTAGGGAACGTGCAAAACAGCACCCTGTTATGTCAATTGTTATGCCAGTTATAGCTGGCTACGTCACGTGCTGCAGATGCCTTCGGAGAGCCTCAATCCTTCTTGCCTTTTCTTCAAACAGGTTGTATTTTGGCGTCCTGAACGACCGCCGGGTACTACCCATACGATGTACTCGGCGGAACTGAGGGATGTTGGCATTTCACGGGACGAAGCAAAGCAATTGGCAAAGACAGGGAATTCGTAAAGGTGCCACGTGGCGGCCATATGCTTTTCATATATAGCGAATATGGAGAAAGAACAAGACTAATTATCATGTCGTAATAAGTATTATGTGCAGAAAAACAAATCGCATATCATTTTAGTAAAACAATTATTAAAGCTCTTAAGCCGTGCATTATAAAGGTTAATTGTGTCAATCATTTCTATGATTATCCGGCGTCATGACTGTTGTGATAAGGGTAAATATTTGATATGCATTCTTGATAATCTGGAAAAAATAAATCATATATTGTTTTATTATTCACGAAACTATTATCGCAAATATAATCTACCCCATTAATCAGAGCGTTTCAGTTTTTATTGCCGTCTGTAAAATAATTAACCACAGACATTGAGGTATGATATATATATATGTATACATAAATATATATTTCGTGTAAGTGTATTAAGTAGTAATTGATTGCTTATTTAAATATTGCATATAATTTTATACGAGTGTTAAAAAAATTCGCTCCTCTCCCATAACACCGAGAATCACTTTGAGATTAAGCGAGCTCCTTGTTAACGTATTGGCAGCCCACCGTTGTATACGCATATATGCATCGTAGGTATTGTGGCATACTAAAATTCTTTTTAAATTTTAAGACATAATGTCATGTCATTTCATTAGCATGCACTGTAAAATAAAAAACAACAGCGTGTTAAATTAGTATTGAAAATTAAATATACTAACCGATAGAAAAAGCGCGTTAGACATGGGTGCAAAGTCGCCCGCGGTGAGGTAAAGCTCTCGCTGAGCTTTTTGCAGCAGGATTATTAGAAGCCTTGCACAACGTTGCGACCCATAATACCAGCGGCAGTTATAAGCGCTCACTGATACTTTGGCAGCCTACAATAATAAAATCATTGTTTTCTCAGTCGTTCATTCAAATAAACAATACACATTAGATATAACAAATTGTCCACTGTTGATATTAAGTGAAAAGTACTGATATTAATAAATAATGCACACTGTTTTACTTATTTCAAATTTATGACTGATTTCATGTATCGAGATCATTTCACAACTGATACAGGTTTATTTATTCTAATTATAAAGATATACCAAACAATTAGTAATAGAAATGTATATATAGAATTTACAGATAATTATACAAAATATAAATAATTTAAATATAATTTGCAAGAGGTCTTAAATGTTCTTATAGTCGGTTAAGTGCTACTTATACATATTTTGTATGATTATATGATGTGTTCAGTTTAGTGCTTCTTTTTGATAAAAGTCGTTCTGTAAAACTTGCTAATCACTCTCACTGCATTTCAGAGGGCACGAAAAAATCTTAATTTGACTTCAGTGTTGTCAAAACGATTCTACGATTACCGATTAATTATTTTTAACACTTCTATAAATTAAATGTGTTTTGTACAAATAACTTTAATTGAAAATGCTCGTGATGGGCATAGCCGGTCCGGATCTTAAATAATAAATGTGGAATTAGTACAAAAGAGTATTTTATTTTTCAATAAACAATACACATTATAATACAGGCGAGAACAATTTTAAATATTTATTTAACTTTTAAAACTTATTCTGTCTGTATTACTATATGAAATAAAAGATGGGAAGGCGCGAGGACATTTTTTCGTCAAAGAGAGGCGCAGTAATATAAATGTTGGAAACTACTGGCTTAAAGGAAGGTTTTATAAAATTATTTTCTGCATAGGTAGTCAACTGTTTTTAAGTCTACGTCAAAAATAATGCAGATTTGTTCTATTTTTATTGAAGAGCTCTAAATATAAAAGGAATTAGATTTTGCAATGAAAATTGTGGAAATTAATAAAACAAGTAGTGTAGATGAAAAATATGTATAAACATTATAAATATCTAATGCAAACGATATAATGTTTCTATATGATGTCTTATATATTTTTTATAGTTGCAAATTAATCATGATACCACTAAAATAAATTTTTGATATCGATTGCAGAAGGCACAAAAATATCTTTTTGAAGATTTTTGGCTAAAGTCAAAATATTAAACATACACAACGTAACGTGCTCAAGGACTAATAAACTAGTGTTTTATTTACTCAATACTACATTTATTTAGTAAGTTGTTAAAAAAAATCATTTTTCCTGGTCGTAATTTTTACCAAAAGAGATAAATGTAAATGTTACTTTACTTGATAGAACGCATACATTGTGATTTTAATTATCGCAAAAATGCTGCAGTTTACTTCATATTTGTGCAAAGAAAATATATACCCATGATGCTTTAATGAGATATGGGAATCTCTTCTATGGTGATTAGTTATTCATAATAAAAATAAATTTTGCATTAATTTGCTTAATAAATACTTACCTCTAACGTTATTTCGTTGGCACTATACGTCTGAATAAAAAGCTGCCATAAAATTGACGTTAAAAAACCAAGCGTGTTGAAAAAACGCAAACTATAAATATTTGATACGTCCTGAAAATTAACATAATTGACATCAATATTGCGTGCACGACAGCGATCGAGATTAATAAATAATTTAATTAGTACTTAGGAAAAATCGTAGAAATGTGTATATTTATTGAAATTAATTATGCTGTTTTTGAAGTGTATTTATTAAAAGCAACGTTATCATTTAGTAGGAGAAACCAAGATTAAAATCTTTTTCACAAAACAAAACAGCACAAGCCGCTGATATGCTTATTATCAAAATAGTATCTCAAAGCTTTGTGACACAAAAACATTGAAACCAAAATCGCCTTGCATTGAGTGTTTTTAAAAATAAAAAGAATGTGTCAGATTAAATATAAATAAAGATAATACATTAAAATGACATTAAGAATTTTGGATAAAAACAGATTATGCCACGAAACTCATTTTTTACAGTAGATTCTAAAAACTCAATAAATCTTGGTTATTAAAAGCATTTTAATCAATTTGTGAATGAGGAATTATGAAAAGTCTTATATGCATCATTTGAGTGTCAAACTTATATTATATTTATTTAGATTAAATAAACATTTTTTAAAATGTACATTACATTTGTTGGTCTTTGAATTTTGTTGGACATTTGTTATTTTCATTTAAAACAGCAATAATTGAACGAATCAAAGATAATTAGACAAATCGGACACGAAAGTCGCCTTGCGATAAAGAGAAAACTACTGGCCATTTGCTTACTTTTAAACTTTTTTTTTTGTATAGATGTGTGGTTGACAAGAAATCGAGAAATGCAATAAAATGAAAATGGGAATAAATATATATGTGTTGTTTTTATGACAAGGTCTTTAATTGTAAAAATGCATTAAAAAGGCAGCCATCAATTTACATCCTGTAACTAACTGCATTCAAGGAGATTTGGGGAATGGTGGCCTGCAAAGCTTTACCTGTTGATAGTTTCTACTTAAGAAAATAACATACGTTTTTTAATTATATAAATAGGTTAACTGATATTTACCTGGGCAGTTTGTACTAGAATTAGTCCAATAACATAAAAGCTTGACATTGTTTGACACAGAAAAGCTGTTGTGTATGCAGATTGAAGATCCATTGTTATTCTGCAAAAAAAAAATTGGTAGGCTGATTTTTCAAAATAGTTCAGAAATTACAAACATTGATGATTTCAGTAAATAAACTCATCAGTTGTATTTTTTTTAAATATTGTTTCATACAGTTTTATTTTGAGTTGACTATATTGAGAATTAAACTAACACTAATGGCTCGATGTTGTTGCGATCTTTTGATGATTGAAAAACAATTTAATTAACTGTAGATGACCAAATTAACTAGCAACGCAAATTTAGGATGTTAAAAAAACTGTTATTTTAAAACTGTGTCAAAAACGGGGAATCTCTCGAAAATTCATAACTTGAATTCAATATGCAAATCTAATATTCTTTTAACAACTTACTATTAAATTTAAACTAATATGACTGCGTTTAAAATAGTTTTAAATCAAATTTTATTATAAATATTTTTATAGTCTTATCAGATTAGTCTTTTATTTAGTAATTAGGATGGGTCTTTAAATTTTTTATTATTGCTAATTGTGATTCCGATACGATCATGATATTTTAAAAATCATGATTTTAATGAATGTTGCAATAAAACTTACTCTCATTCAAGATGTTGAATTTAAATAAATTAATTGAATTGATTGTCTCGTGTGGTTTCGTGAACTATCTTCGTCATGAATCACTCAACCCTAAAGCAATCAAACGTTTTAAGCGTTTGAATACTTCGCAAATAAATCATTAATACGTCCTAGATGCCTTCTATTTTTTGAGGGAAATAATATTGGCTAATGTACTCTCGAGTTCGATATTTTAAAAACCTATCTCGACTCAGTATAGATGGCACTACACATATTCATCAAAATATTGTTTATATTCCATTGGAAGTAGCCATTTTATTTTTAAAATTTCTTGGACACCCATGTCCGCTTGGAATCTTAGCACCAAGCACCAATTAGAGATACCAGTTATCTAACGCCAACGCGCCATATTTTTGCTTAGTACTTCAATAATCATAACGAGTTTCTACAAATTGTATAAAATGGTAATATATAGATCTTGACAAAATTGTTGACTCAAAAAAACCATTACGAATACGTAAATCAATCATCAAATACACTAATGAGAACTTTATCACGAAACGAATTCATTTTGTATGTATATTTCCATGCATGTTAATCCCACGTTACAACGGTTCTCAACACTTACCAGTCGCTAGCCCATTTGAAATGTGGCGGAGGCGGTCATAGTATTTTTAAATATTCAAGGCTAGGTGTCAAATCGCATAAATTTAAGAAAAAAAATAACAATTTTACGAAACAATAGAATGATTATCATATTACATATCAGTCCGGTTAGATATGCATCGATGCACTCAATAATTAATAGTAGCAAAATTTGTATGTAACGGCGCCTACAATATGATATTATAATTATAACCCAGTGGTGTAGATAAATAATTACATGTCAATTTGAAGGCCCAATTTGATTGAGGCCCTCTTTAAAAATATCATTAGTAAATTAGAAACAGTCGACTAATTTCACGAAAAAAGGTTGCAAATCTTCGTACTGACTATGGTATTGGTTTAATTGGAATGATAATTTGATGTCATTAGTGCTTAAATATGATTTCGGGCATATGGGCACCGCGGCTGGCTCGAAGAAAGCGCACTCCAATTTTCGTTCACTTTTGGGAGCAGCTGAAACGATTTTCACCAAAAAACAATTCGACTACGATTTTCAAAATAAATTTGCACAATTTCAAACGTTGTTCTGGGATAAGATTATTCATGGTGGAACAACACCAACATGCACACAAATCAGCTGTCAAATTGGCTGTCGCAAGAAAAAATGTTGATAATTCGAAAAACAACCTATGTATACAATATTAATTAACGACAAAAGTCGCATTAACAATTATTTTTTAGAAGAGATTCATAATAGGGCATCCAATCCCGGAACTTTTATGTAATACAGAGATTTTGGGATTGAACATTCACCATAAAATCGTATACAAATTCGGGATTGAGAAATTTTTTCTCTGCGATTTTGAAAAACTGGGAATTCACGAATTTCCTAAAATGAAAAAATGTGAGACTTTTCTCTTTTCTTCTCACAGGGATTAAAAAAAATCGCTGACCGATTTAAAAAACTCGAAAATATACCGATTTTTCCAAAATTAAAAAAATTGCGAGCCTTTTGTTTTTAGCTCTCGCCCGAATTTCAATCATCTAGTTGCCTATTTTCAACAACTTTTCGAGAATTTTGCATATCTTTTCCTTAAATCCCGAAGTTCCGGGATTAGATCTGTCACAATTCTGGAATTTCGGGATCACAAAATTGAACGGGTTCCCGGTATTGAAAGCTCTAGAGCAGGCGTGGGGAACCTGCGGCGTTTTGTCTACCCTGGTGCGGCCTTCTGGCCAATTCTGAAATTCTGCACATTTTCGATTTGAAAATCCTTGAAAGACCTAAAAAAGAAAAGGTCCTACGCTGATAATTTTGAGAAATCCGCAAATTTCTGGGCCTTAGAAATTGGTATGATTTTTTTTCGGCCAAAGATTCTCTAGTTAATGTTTACTGGGGCCTTATGTCGAATCAGAAAAATGAATGCGGCCTTTAGAGGAGAAAAGGTTCCCCACCCCTGCTCTAGAGCCTAATAAGAGTAAATACCACACATAAGAAAAGTTTTCCAGAAATCTTTAAATTTATATAACTGAACGCATGTATAAACTCAACATACCCGGTTTATTTTTAAGATTAATGATTTTTCGCGGTTTCCATTTACTTGGGTTTGAGTCAGACGATAGTTGTACTAGTAAGGTAATTTTATGGGTCCAATATTTCTAGCGACGCTACTGCGGCGGGTCTCATTAAAACATGCAATACAACGCGAGCAATAGCGAGCAATAACCATTGAATGATTTTGAAAATTATCGATGATGCAATAATTGCATTCACATTTATCCACTTTAGTATCAAAGAAAACAATATATACCATAACAAAACGTGCTTTAAATATTGGTTCGCCCGCCAACACACGATATCAAATGCTGCTCATATAATATGTTGCACAACATGTCAGAACTAACATTAGTGGTATTTATTTACCCACATGAATTAATTTTAATTATATGCTTGTATTATAAATATATTAATACTTCCTAGGATACTAGACCATAGTATAATATAATATTATATTGTATGAAAATATGACTTTATCAGCTGAGATGTTTTCAAAATTATAGAAACCTAGTTAGATAAAAAAAATAGACTCATATTTTTTCAATTTAGTTAATCCGTAAATTTCCAAGAAATATTTTTTTTTCTGAGCTGGGTGGACAGTAGGGTATCCAATCCCGGGATTGGGATTAGCTCACCGAGGAATTTGAAATTCTCAATTTGGTATACTTTTTCCCCAGATTGTCACAGAAGCTAGTTTTTTTTTTAACTCACCGACGAATTTGAAATTAACAATTTGCCAATTTCGTGTCAATTTTCGAGATATCCTAAAAATTTCTCAATACCGAAATCCCGGGATCGCGACCATTTCAATCCTGGGATTTCGGGATCAGAAAATTGAACAGGATCCCGGGATTGGATGCCCTAGTGGACAGCAACTGGCTTAAGCCGTCCAAAGCTACCAAAAACGCAAACGTCAGCTGGTAGCCTTTTTTGAGGTTAAAAATTAATCGTTCAATAAAAAAGACATCGAAATGTTCTTGAAAGCGACTATGAATAAAGTATTTTTTGCAAAGTTGTTGTTTTATCCTTCAAAGTTATTGAGTGACCTTTTACTCGAAAATATTCTACCGACAACGAAATAAGATAAAATCTCACTCTATAATAAGTTGATGATATTGTATCGCTTTTTTCAGGCAATCAGTAATAGCGTTGTCAAATTCTTCTTCACTAAAGTACATCATCAGATGATCCTTCTTCACCTGATACTCATCGTGGTCTAGAATCAAATAATCACAATCATGCAATATAAACGAAACTCTTTGACAGGCGTTTTTCTGTATTCGAAGTTTTTTTAAAATATCACGTTTCATTCGCTTTGGATTTAACTTCTTGGTTAATATATCCAAGGCTTGATCACCGACACTTTCAACCACCTTTTGCACCATCCTGAACTGTCCGCTGATGTGTGTCATAATTGATGCGACCATCGTATCGCATATTATAAGGGTAGTTCCAACCCAAAACATTCCTCCGACACAGAATATAAACCCAGCAATATACGGCAAGTCTTCATTGGTATTCCATGGAACGTAAGCGGCGAAGGGTGTGTCTCTGCGAAGATTTAAAGTATAATTTGAAAGCTTTATTAAACGCTTTCTTTCGAAGTCGATTGTAATGCTATATATTGCCATAAATAATATTGTTACTTCTCCCATAACTACAAAGAAACCTGTAACAATTTTGGTGAATTTAACAGATTGCGCCACTATTTCTGGATCACCGTTAAATTTTAACGAATCGACTTCAAGAACTCGTACAATTTTTTGTATTATTGTATTGTTTTTTATGATGATTAATGTTTTTATCGACGCAAAGATATGGACTCCAACTAAAGTAAATGCGAAGAATTGTAAACTCGATTCTCTTTTATCTTTCCATGCTTTGTAGGCAAAAGTTGTTTCAGAACATGTGTATCCGATGAGTATAACAACTGTACAAATAAATGCGTATATTTTATATTTAAACGTAGGGTAATTATTAAAGTTATTTTCTTCTGAGTTGTGAAATTTTCCAATGCCTAACATACGTAGAGCTTTGTAATGAAAACCGAAGTAATCAACGGGTCGCTTCTTGGCCGACATTGCGTAAACCTCTACCGTGTTATTGTGATGCCTTTGTGAGTTGATATCTGGCTTTTATTTGATCGTAAAACTATGCTGTCTTGATCTTCGATACATAATTCATTGAGTATAGTACAGCGTCGTGGGAACAACTAAACTCGTACGGCACGTGTGGGCTCGTAGAAGTAAATTTAAATATGCACAGAGGAGTAATTACAGTTAAATTTCGGTTTGTTATTTAGAAATCACGGAGGTGGGTGAAACTAGTAGTAAGGTGTCTATTATTAATAACGCAGATAGTGTTAAACTTTTTGCTAACATTAAAACTTGGAAATTATTAGTTTGCCACCGATAAGCTAACTGCGAAAAACGTTTATTGAATGTATTTTTTATAAGCGAATTATTAAGCAAAAACTTCGTACTTGCACAAAAACTTAACAGTTCACAGGTGAATTTAATTGAGAAAATTCACTTGTGTAGAATACAATTCGATAAGCAAATCTATCGATTAGTCATGACTCACGACATCATTTATATTTTGAACACTGTTTTCACTAAATCCACTCACGTTTACACGAAATATGTATGAAGTATATATTTGTAGTACGTTACAGTTCTTCTGGTTGGCCATAATCAGACATTGCACATCCTTGCAAAAGAAGAATTCGATGATACCAAAATAAAATAAGATTACATAAATTACTACTTAAAAAGAATTCTTATAAACAAAACAACTTTAACTGAGATTTAGTAGTAAAAGTTTGTTGTTTTTTTTATATATATGTATAGATATCTGCTGATTTCCAATCTTTAAGTTGAATAGCTGATGCTCGTTTGTTTTATTCGGTAACAAAATGAATTCTCTAATGACTAATTTCATACAGTCATTTTTCAAAAGCCTTTCGTAAAGTTTAGGAGCACACGATTAGATGGCTTAGAGTTTTTGTCTTCCAGAAAGGGAGTTTCAGTTTCTGAATACCATCTCTTAAATTAATTTACGATTTGAATTTTCATCAAGTATCGATTTTATCCATGTTTGAGTAGACAATGTAAAAATATAGTTGGTATTGTCTATCATGAGATTATTATATTGAAATATCATGAGATATATAACAAATGTTGATCTCCAAAATCTTATCTTTGGTGTGGTTTCGCAGTCCTCTATCAATGGGCGCTTTCTCTAGGTTCACCATATGCCATAGGTTGATTGTTTTAGCATCTCACAGTTATTTAATATATTATTAAGTCTGATATATGACTCAAAATATCATATAAATATGTCTAATAAGCTTCACCTTTATGCAGAGAACATTTCGTATTGACTTACGATCGCATTTTATGCAGTCGTTAAAATCTTCAACGGGTGTGTCGAAAATATGGAAAGTAAATAAACACCTGCACGTGACAACTTCTGGCTGTCAAAGAATCTCACAGGTGAAAGCGATATTCTGAACACTTAAAAATTAAGTGGGTGTTACTTATATCTCACACAAGATATTACATATTTAATAACATATTGTCACCGTCTTTAAAATAAGCGTTGTTTGGAATTTGTGATTGGCGCATAAATAAAATTATAATAATGGAAAAAAGAAATCGAACACACTGCGAACATAGCTTTTACTGAATAAGCTTATTACTTATTTACAAATTAGAGAGCTTTTAAGAACGTTGCGTGAGAATTGACATTAAGAATTCTTGCTGAAGGCGTTTTGGTCGACGCCCAGCTATGAATATTTATTTACTATTTGCATTTAACCCTTTGTGTTAAATGATTTTTAAATAAAAACTTTTGATTTAATCAAATTATATTTAGAATAATCATAATGTGTAAATACTTTTTTAAACCAACGTTGCTCTCAATATGGAGCATATGGTCATATTTTTTATGAGAAATGCGTGTTACTCAGTTGCTCAACCCAGGGGTGGGCTGCGGCCCTTGTTGGATTTTACTAAAGCCGGCTAGTCTTTTGTTAACTTAAGAGAAAACAATATTTTCATATCAAATATGTATATGACAACAATTTATATATTGTCTTAAATAGCGCCAGTATACACAGTAGTACATTTGTAGCCATTTACATTAATAAGTTTACGGTAAATTGCATATTTTTACACATCCTAGGTGTATTAAGTAACAATCGATTGCTTATTTAAGTCTTGCATATAATTGCATAGGAGTGATAAAAAATCACGCCTTCCCCAGAACACTGAGAATTGCTTCGAAATTAAGCGAGCCCTTTGTTAACGTATTGGCAGCATACCGCTGTCTGAACTCATTTTGGCTTGTTTTACTAGAATTGACGTTATGTTATTTATAAGAAAACAACATAATTCATTTAAATATTTGTTAATATGTCGATTTTTTTACTGTCAACTTTCAGTTGGAGGAATTGAAGACAAAGGAGAGGCAACTCGAACAGGTGAAGAGGGGGGCGAGAGGAGTTCCTCCTGGAGGAGGACTGCCAAAACTTCCAGCCAAGGTAAGCCATTTTGAATTTTTCACCATTACATGCTGATTGAAATGAATATTGAGCCCACTTTGCTTTGTTCAAGCAAACGTAGTCAAAGGGTTATAGGCATGGTAATTATTAAATAATTTTGTAGTAACATATATTACCAAAACGTTTCATAGTTTTACAACTTGTGCCACAATAAGTAATAGAAATAATTTCCTCGTATTATTCAAATGTGTTACCTTCCCCCACAACTTGTTTTATATAACCCAACCCTTATTTTATATTCTTTTTTGAATTACAACCTTTTTAAAAGAATACCTTGTACTAATTTTATTCAATCATCAGAATCAGATTTACTCACCAAAAACAAACCGTTTTTTATGCAACACAATGCTTCTGCAAAGTCTGTTAAAAAACACAACATTGAAACAATACCAAGTAAACGGTTTGGTGAATCTTCCGAACAAGATTCTTGTGAACACGAATTCTCCGTACAAGAATTATTCGTACACCGATTTTTCCGAACACAGAATATTCCGTACATTAAAATATAAAAAAATCATTGTTTTATTATGATGCGTAATGTTTAATGTCAATTTTGCCAAAAAAAAAACATAAATGAAAAAAGCAAAATTTTAATTTATGTTGTGTATGAATAGTTTGTCATTTAATATTATTTTTGCTTATTAATTTAGAAAAAAATGTGCTGTATTGTAAATGGACCGATTTTGAGGTTATATTGAGAAGAAATATCATCTATAAAAATATCTGAAAAGAAACGACGTAACGAGATGAAAATAGTCACTTTCGAAAAAAATCCAAATCATAACACTATTTCTTACCGTTTGGGGGATTTTATGTGACATACAAGTACGATTAGCTTGTTTTTTATAGTTAAGAAAACGAATCAAAAAAGATTATACCAGTCATGCTAAAAATATATAATAGATTAATATTGTGTCCATTTTTTTCTCAATCAAGCTCAATAATTTATCTGATGTTTGGCATTTGATTAAATGAATTTTAATGTATTTGATTACAATGAAATGCTTTAAATTTGAAGCAATATAATTATAAAACACTTTGTTATTATTATAAGTTATTGCTGTCAAAATGAAGGTCTCCTGCCTTAAATATGCGGACGCCAAACATTCGAACATCACGGGTCACTAAAATATTTTCTTTAAAAACATTTATATATCAAATAACAATTTAAATTTATGTATTTTATTATAAAATGGGCATTACTCTTGTTTAATTAAAAAAACATTTATTGAATTAATATTTATTCCTGCATGTTCGATATAAGGTATGGATTCCCGGCTTCAACAAGGTAACTGTAACAATACCGCACAACACCAAAATATTCTCGTAGACCACTGGTTGGCAACCGTTGCTTTAAATGATTATTATTCCAATACAATAACTTTCGAGGTCAATTATCAAACATTTGCTAATTCTATTAAACGAAGCTTAAAAAATAAATTGTTTAACAATATACCCAACAGGGAAGTTGAATAGCCAAAAAAGGATAACTGATTCAAAAGTATTTTTGATTGTAAATGAAAAAAAATACGTAAAACATAGCATATCCATTTTTGTCGTGGTGGTTTTGGGTAAACGTTGTGTACTCTAAAGTAGGGATCAGAAAACTTTTGTGAAACGGGTTGGATGATTTTTTTCAAAAACATTGAGACTACGGACGACAAAGATTCTTGTAAGAATCATATAAGGTTTTTTAAAAGAAATCAATATTTATAGATTCAAAATCACGGGCCGGATTGAGATATTTAGAGGGTTGAATTAAGGCTGTGGGCTGTAGTTTGTTAACCGCTGATCTAAAGTGTTTTAAATAAGGAAAAATTAAAACAACTTTTTTGCAAACTGAAAAGAATACTCTGAGAAAGATAACGTGTTAAAAAATGCATTTTTGATAAAACTTCCTGGAGGCTTTTTGGCTGGTAATCCTCGTTATTATATTATATTCAAATCAAAATCAATGTCCTTAAAAAAACAAAAATTGTAGCACTCGAAATATTTGCTTTCTGAATACAAAATTTAAGCAATGGAAGAATAATTATTTGTAAATGATTTTTTGAAACGAAAAATAAATACATTCTTTGAATGGACAGAATTTTTGTAGCTTCGTTATTATAAACGTGAGAAGAATAAAGTAAAGTATAGCTATAAAATTTGTATCTTACGGCATTTTTACAGCACGTCCATCTAGTGATTTCCCGGAATTTTCATACAAATAATAAAAGTCATTTGTTTCTTCTGCTCCAAAAATTGTGTAGAAGTGAAAAAAAGACCTTTTTCCTTAGTGTCGACGAATCGCCCGCTGTTCTTAAAATTTCAAAAAAAAAATATTATCGCTTAATAATTGTATAATTTCTTACGTAGTTCATATATCAAAAATATATTTTAGCATTTTTTATTTTTTAACTGTTTCCGCTTCCTACTCGAAGCATTTGGCTACCACTCGATGCCATCTCTATTCTCTGTCCCTCACCAGTCACCACTCTATATATTTACTATATTAAATAGCAATAAACGAAATAAATACAGAAAATATGCTGTCAATTTTGCCTGATCGTGAATTTCAAATAAACTCAATATTTATAGAGTATCGATCGTTTTATCGATGTTTAAAAGTATAATACTTATCAAATCACTTGCTTAAGATTCTTCATTGACATCAATATGTACTCGTATGTATGAAAGCTCAAAAGTTGAATATAATAATTTCCTTTGACCATAACTTTAAAAAAATGGAGAAAAGGTGTTCAAACTTATTGATCAATAACTTTTAGATGTTAACTTACAATTATATTTTTAGTTTGAGCATTTATAAAATTAATAAAACGCTGTCTGTTTATATTAATTTCAAACATAAATGACTTTCAAATAAACTGTTTCTTTTAATAGATCATATTGAGCTGGTGGCTTATTTTATGTATAAATCGTCGTTTTACTGCCAGAAGTCATGAAGTGACGTCATGTAGGAATTTGTCAATAAGTCACTAAGTGCAATAAATTACTATTGAAGACTTTTCTGGAATCGAAAGAATAAGAGTATTTGTGAACCTTTTCAGATTCTTTCAGATTAAACGAAGCATTTTTTTTTTAATATTTAAATTTGGATATAATTGATAAAATGTAGTACACTAAAAATAAAAATTCCAATTATGGCTATACTCCAATTTATTCGGATTTAGACACTTATTAAGGGAAGTGTATAAAAATCAACATGATTGTTGTATTAAGTTTTTACGGCTATTAAAATGTTACAATTGTTGCCATGTTCAGCTTATATAGTCAATCTTAAATGATTTATTCGACAAATCAAAGAAGTGCGTTCGAATGAGGTTAGTATTTTGAAACACACTGTCACAATTAACACAAGCTTGTCATGTAGCAAGTCGTATAGCAAATTTATCTCAGTCCAATCACTCTTATTCGTATAGTAAGCAAACATGATTAATCAGACATTAAAAACTTGAAAGAATTAAACAAAAAAAAATGGTTTTATCGTTGGTTTTTGACAGATTGACTTTAACAACAGTGAACACCGTCGCAATTATTACACTTAAGTAATTACACCAACCTTAAAAAGCAACTGCTAAAATCACGTTGAGTATTAGGTATAAGCCCCCCGTAATCAGTGTCTAGATTCTAGATCAGTGTTTCCCAAAGTACGATACGCGTACCCCCTAGGGTACGCGGGGGTAAGCTGCTTACTTTTTTCGATTACAAACATAGAAAAATAATTTTAAAAAGTCGTTACTTGTTAGTATTGCTTATGTGTGGTTTTAAACTTTAAAGTAAACTTTAACATCACGTGTTTCCAGTTTGCACAGAGACAGTCCTGAAATGCATCTTGCCTTTTCCAACTTCATATACATATATAAAGTTGCTTTTTCCGCATTTGTAAAAAAAGAAAGGCTTTTGTATGTGGAACTGCATCTTAGATTGAAATCATCAACCAGGAAACAAAATTATGATTATCTGTCTTCAATATAATCAATTTCACCAGTCTCGTTGATTATGGTGAATGTTATTTATGATATAAATTTAATTTATTTAATTTGAATTTTATTATGAACCATTTTTTTCGCTTATTGTTATTTTGTTAATGTACGAAAAAGAGAAAAAATAAATATATTTTGATTGTTATTAGAGTAAATGCTTTTTTTTGACGAAGGGTACTCGGTGTTACGCAAATTATGAAAGAGGTGCGCATATGTCAACAGTTTGAGAAACACTGCTTTAGAGTGTAATATATTTGAAAATAGCCCCGTAGGGCTGTTTTATCCAAAGCGTTATATTAAAGTTGGTTACAGATTGTGTATACATCGCGTTATTGCTCATAATATGTAACATAACCAAAATTGTTATGCTGTGTAAACAAAACGCTTGAGGAAAATGCACTCCCGAATAATAATAAGATACGAATCTAGCGGCAGGCTTCACGTGTAAAACATGTTAATATGTGTTACTCATAACTCACGATGTGGCGTGAGTCAAAACCATTGTTTAAGTCTTGGAATTTTAATTCTTGGTATAAAAACATCCCGGAATCTTAATGACTTTTTTTATTGTATTATAAAAAGTTGTGTGTAGTGTATAGTCTCTCAACAGCAGGGATGTGTAATCGATTTAAATTTTACCCACAGAAAATAAATCACAATTTTTTTCACTGGTCGTAATTCAATTCCAGATGAATACACTTGTAAAGTCAACAATAACTGCAACGTCTAGGATAATTTTGTTAAATTGCTAATAATAGATAGAACTTATTTTCTATACAAACCAGGGTTGTGGAGTCGTGTAAAAAAGACAACTCCGAAGAAATTTTTCAATAATTTCATTTTAATTTATATGTATTCCATCAGATCATTTTTAGTCAGCCAAGCATGCAATATCAACACTATAGACTATTGCAGTTTGAATACACATTTTTTTTAAAAATGTTTAGAGACGCTCGTTTTTCACGACTACTACTCCGCCCAAATCACCGCGGCTCCACGACTCCGAATCCACAGCCCTTGTATAAACATCAAACTTTTTAATATAATTTTACCAACTTCAATTATAGTCCTGCAAATGGTCAATATCACATACCGATGATGAAAGTCTTATAAGTCCATTTTGATATATTTTTATTAAAGATTACAAATTTCAACGCCGTTGGATGTTATCGCACTTTTCAGTTGAAATGTAATGACGATTACATTTATTTATGGCTTACATTTGTGTTCAAAGATAATATATATATTTACATTCCTCTTTGTCAATTCGATCCGAAAACTCCGCTAATAGTTAACTTTTTGTATTGTAAAATTCATGAATCGTTTCCCTCTCAGAGAAGAAAGGTTCAGCGAATGAATGACAATTGCATTCAAAATGTTCGTTCTAAATTGGGAGCGAATATGATTAAAAAAAGAGTTCGATAAAACCAAACTCATATTTTATAATTATTATAGCGTTGTCAATCTATCGATTCGATTTGCGTTTGTTTTTTAAATAACTTTGAAGAATTTAAATTATGCAAATCGTAGCAGAAACACGTCATCTTTTGTTCAGCAGGTATACAATCTTATTGACTCACCTTTAAGATCATAACCTCAAATCGCATCTCGCCTGACTCACGTTTGAATAGTCAAAATCAGCGATTCCCAAAATTATTAAGTTCACGGACCCCTTCATGGAGAAAAATTTGACCACGGACCTACAAGTGAAATAACTCCATAGGGAAATAGCACCCCTAAATTAATTTTGACCGGCCACGGACCCCTTGAGCGGTCTCAGGGACCCCTGAGGGTCTGTAGAAACCACTTTGGGAACCACTGGTCAAAATGGACGAACTGCCCAAGCTTGTCAAGAATATGATAAAAAAACATTTGGTTAGTTGTTAACATGTTATAGGAAGATAAATTAAAAACAACAAATCTATTTAAAAAGTTTAGACTTCTAAATTCTTTTACAATAATAAAGAAATAATTGTCTACGTTTTGTTTTAATATAAACCACAATCAATCATATTAATAGGTTGCTAATATTCACGTGACGTGAATCTTTGTTACGATACAATAACGGCATCCAATCGCGTACCCCTTTTGCAATCCCGTGATTTCGGGATTCATAATCTGTCAATTCCGGGATTAGTCATTTACCATCATTTCATGTTTTTATATATTTTAAATAACTGGCTTATATCATATATTATTTTTCCCAGACCACAGAAATTAACTGGTTTATTACTAGAAACGATTACAAATGAAAAAGTTTGTTCTTGTCTACGACTGCTACGCAGTATGAGGGGGTGCAAGACCACAATTAATTTATTTTATATGTTGGTAATAAGTATTGTACAAAAATATGTATAATTTATAATTTAAACTGAAGGTGCTTGATGGAATTTCAATATAAAATTTGAATTGTTTGAATTATGTACTTTTCCATGAATTTTGTCACTAACGACCCGGGATTCGCCTTTCGGCATCTTCAGGCATTTCAAGTGCACAAATGTACTTGAACTGACGCGTAGTAAACAGTTTATATGCTTATGTAAAAGTGGATCGCTAAGTTTAATTGTTACTAACGTAATCTATATGAATTAGTGATTTTTTTTATGTTAATGAGTTTCAATGAATGTGGGTAGATTATTATTAACGATTCAAAATTCAAACAATTAAAATAAAATATGTATATATACAAACTGAGGTAAACATATATTTTTTTAAGGTAGAATGAAAAAAAACATTTATTGTATATGAAGCACCAAAAATATATTTACTCAACTCTAGAAACTGAGGTTTTTTTTTTGTCTCAATATTAAAATAAGCAAAACACTTAATGATTTTGTCTGGGAGTGATGATATGGTATAGTTACGTGGCCATTTCATCCATCTCGTAATATAAGTAACCGCAGCGAGTCTAAAGATCGCTGGATGCGTCAAAAATGAAAACATAACCCGCAGGAAGTGGGTTAATCGGACGTCGAACAGTTCAGCGCGTTGGATGTGTAGGTGAGCTGAGTTGTTGGCGCTCGGTTCACAGTTACGGATCGCTCGGGGCGACCACAGCCTCTCAATGTGCGCACAAACTGACCAAGTTACTTGTACGTTGTACCATATCGTCGTTAATTTCCTACAATGACGTATCCCAATTTTTGGTTAGAGTTTTTTGATTTTTGATGAAATGAATTCGGAATTTCATATACTTATATTCAAAAACATATTTATTTATTTGATTTATTTAATCTAATACAGAAACATTGGAAAAAAATAATATGGTCATGTGCTATATATGGCTTAAAGAAGTGGGTGGTATAGATGGGAACGTCTTTGATTCCTGCTTTTTTCTTAATTTAATTTATTCAAAGATATAAAGAGAAAAACCATTCCAGTGTTGTTTTAGAGTGATTGCAGTAGAATAAAGGACATTTTGTTGGAAGGGTAGTGGTAGCAGTCGTGGGATGGAATTCAAGTTAATATTTTTGATCATATACGCAAGTGCAAACTTCATATTTTTTTTTTGTAGCATACATTTTCAAATTGACTCTTTTAACGTAAAGAATCATAATTCCGTTTCAATAAGAATACTCTTCTTAGAAACTTTTTCGTAAATTGTAACTTCGAGAAAACGTAGCACATTTTTTAAAGGGTCTACAATTATATTTTATCTCTTTAAAAACTTCAATTTGTCCATTATGTTTTTGATTTGCAATATAAAGATTAAAGTTCAAATAAAAGATACAGTAAAAAGGCTTATAGATCAGTGTTTCCCAACGTGAGTTTTTAAGCACCCAATGGTTAAAACATTAAAAATGCTGAGGAAAAAGGTACCGAGACGTTGTTCCGCCGCGATACATGGAAAAAAGCCCTGTATAGACCTAATTTATCATCGAATGTTACCTTAAAAAAAAGGTAACGCACTTCGTGAGACATGATGCGCTGTCTTTTTGAAACCACAGCTTTCCACATAAATAACATTCAACTGAGAAACGAAAATGACAGTTATCATGGTTCTACAGTGCTCTCCATTGAATATAACGTCGTGATTGGTATAATTTTGAAGAAATAAATTTGCGTTAAAATGGAAAACCAAACTAAGCACAAATCAGCTGTCAAATTGGTTCTCGCTGGGAAAATTGTTGCTAATTTGAAAAAATGGCCGTTAGTTAGAATAATTTACCATCCAAATTCAACAGAACGATTCATTAGTGTAATTAAAGTTATTTTAATTTGTTTTAATTTTTCTACAATAAAGTCACGATATCCAATATTATACTCAAGCGACTTGCCAATGTCAAAGCGACTTCCAGCAAGATTACAACTTCGATCTGAAACAACCTGCTGCTAACTTCTTGGATTAATCGTCTTCCTTTGGGCTAAATTAAAGCTAGGGCTACCATGTGATAATAATTTGTCAGCAGAATATTGGTTTGATTTACTAAGCATGTTTAGCTCTAGGCTGTTGCACGCAGTGGTACCGGACGCTAATAAATATTTGATTATGCGTTCAAATAGCATCTAGTAATCATAAAATATATAATATAACGCAGTGTGCAAGTTTTTCGTTTGAAAAAAAAAATGATTGCAAACGATTTGTCGTTTTTATAACGTATTTAAACTTGCGGGTCACTAATTTGAAAATAATTATAAGAAGAAATGATACAAAGATATTAATTTGCCTATTTTTTATAAGAGGAATTAATTAAACACTTATAACGGTTGATAATAGTTTAATAAGAGGTTAATGGAGTTACATAGTTTTTCATAAATGTTTACCAGACACCATTGCCTATATTATCAACTTAAAAAATAATATAATTTAAGATTTCGACTGAGGGTGCTTAATCGAATTTTAGTATTAAATTTGCATCGTTCAATTTTTGTACACTCCCACACGTTTTGTCACTAACGTCCCTGGTTTTGACTTTAGCCATTTTCAAGTACACGGATGAACTTTAACATGGTGAAGTGATATAAAATTAACTGAGGTTACTTCACTTTTACGATAATTTAAGACGTGTAGAATATTACAATATATCTTACTTATTTTAATTTTAAATACCACTTGGCTCACTTCACTTATAATGGGCCTATATGTAAAAATACAAATCTAGAGTCATTCTAAAAGAGACTTTGTTTATTTATATTACTTACATTTTACAAATTAAATTTGACTTTGTTATTAGCGACGTAAACAATAAATTATTGTACATAGTTTACGTTTTGGTTTTAAAATCGGTGGGTGTAAAAAAATTGTATTATGAAGTAAAAAAAAAACTATCAACAGCCACAAAAGGTATCAATGTCGGCAGCGAATTAATTCCCACGTAAATATGCTGTTGGATTGAGGTTATGTATTATCTATAATCATATTACATAGAGGTCAGTCCAGTCGTATAATAACAAGAAAAAAAAGCAGAAGATACAAAGAATCAATAAAGATATAACATCGACTGTGGAAAGGAAAAAGTACGTAACAAATTTTACAGGGGACCCAAAAATACTTTTTGTAATAAATTTGGGGAAAAGGGAAAATTATGAAATATATACAACCTTGAAGTGCACAGAGACTGAGTGCAGATAAACTGGTTTTTAATTGACTAAATTTTATATTAATTTAATTCAAGAAAAAAAAATTGTCGTTTTTACTGCTCGCAATTTTTACAGTCCCTTCTTTTTTAAATTAAAAAACCAAATTTAGATACAAATTCAGCATTTTCAGATATCTTTTTGATATGACGTGTATAAATTGTGATTCTCGAAAAAAACATTTTTACAGAAACTGTGGGCTACGTTCTTTTGCCTTTCGTAAGTCGATATGTTGAATGGTAAAAGGTTTTTTAACCACTCTAAAGCTGACGACTCACCGGTGTGTCGCATACCTACTAACCACGCACGCTGCCAACCAGTATGTTGTCATTATTACGACGTCAATAAATAGTTTTTAGAATTTGCATCATTGAAAAAGGATCCGACATCTTTAATGACTCACAAAATGAATATCAAGTTTTCCTTTATTAGTTTTTAGAAAATTGCTAGCTTACAGGACAAAAAAAACTTATTTTTCTCTAGCTGTTAACGGGTTAAAACACTTCTTGTTTTGATTACTTGAGCTGTTTCTGAAATTAAAATTAACTTGGAGTTTACTTCTTTATAAAAAATGTAAAAAGTGTATTACAGTCTTAAGAAATTGGACCTTTTTAACAGTCATTAAGAAACTTTGTTTATTTAAATATTATATTAGCTCTCTATTCGAAGCATATGGCCACTACATGGTTCTTTTAAGACTCTCTATCCTCCACCAGTATCTATGCATTTTCCTAAGTCATCCCAGAGTTTTGTATCTCCACCGAGTACATCCTACGGATGTCTATCAGAAGCCTTTCACGACAACGGGATCCATCCGATTTGTAGAAGAGACATGATTGGCTTAGGATGGTACGTTGGCAGGTCTAACGTCGATTTTTTTATTTGGAAAAACTCTGGATATATATATATATTTTTTATAATTTACTAGCCGGTTCCCGGCAAGCGTTGAATGCCACTCAAAGAAAGAAAGTGTTTGTGCTTTAATTGTGTTTATTGAAGTGCATGCTTTCTTTTTGTCTGCCGATTATCTATGGTAGGACACACGCGCCACTTACTGTAAATTAATTATACTATAACATTCGCGCAAGTGCAAGCATACGTTCTCAAAATGAACTGTATGGCAGACATACAAACATTGATTTTTATATATAAGACCTACTGTAAGTTAATTCTACTATGCCTTTAACCTTCCCGGAAGTGCAAGCAAAAAGTTTGTCAAAGTTTTATTGCAATCGGATGAGCGGTGCGGGAAAGCACAAAGTACGAACAAAAAAACATTATTTTTTATATATTAGATCTATCAAAATTGATAAAACTATGTAATGTTTTAGCCAGTTATAAAAATTGTATCAATAAAATATTATAGTGACAAAACCACTGAAATATTTTTTTTATTAATTTCAAATTATTATAAAAAGACTTTTTGAACGTAAACTTTTTTTAAGTTTATGTGATGAAACATGTAATTGTTTGTTAATATGTATATGTGTAAAATAATAAGAGCGAATTTTGTAGAAATAATTTTGTAGACAGTTTGTATTTACGTTATTTATAAAAAAAAATAGAATCTAATTACTGTGTCTAAAAAATAGCTCGTTGTGAACTGCATTGATTAGAAAATATTATGTTTTTATTTTATGTATTTAAATCATAAATTATTTACTCATAACATTTGTGAAAGCCAATAGAAACAAAATGCGAAGTTGTCGAAAGATTAAAGTTGGTGCTTGCAAAAAACGTACCATTAAAATGCATCGTTCGATTCATTATACTTATTTTCAACGGTATATTATGCAAAGAAATTATAGCCAGCATGTTTTATAACAAAATAATATTAAAATTTAAAAAGTTAAATCAGCTGACATCTATTAAATAAATTTGCATGTTTGTTAAAACAACTTTTTGCATTTTTCTCAAATTACATTATCTCAATTAGGTATAATACTTTTATGACATTTGTATTACTTTTTAATTATATCACATTTCTTTCATAACTGTTGACTAATATCAAAAACATTTAACGCTGATTTCATTTTATGAATTCATTTCAACAATGCTTTAAGTATAGTAATTATATAAAACATTTTTTTTTATATATATCCATGTCCGCTTCCAATGTGTAGCCTATGTCCTCCTAATGGAGGTATACCAACAGAAGCTTTTCTACGAGAACTGTTTGTCGCTCAACCTCTCTTATTCAAAGAGAGTAGTAGAGATAGAAGGATAAGACCAGGACAAGACTAGTGGTTAACTAATCGCTCTCACTATACCCAGTTATTAAAGGATTAGAAAGAAGGAGGGAATTTTTAGGCATCACATTATTTGATTTTCCAGTAAGGCAGCGGTGGGCTACCAATACGTTAACAAGAGTTACTTAATACACTTATATAAGAATATGTAACAGTATGCAATTTACCATAAACTTATCAATGTATGTAAATGGCTAAAAATGTATTACTGAAACAGACGTAAATAGTATATATGTTAGAAATTGCAGTTATGTACTAGTTTGATCTGAGAATATTGTTTTATCTTAAATTACAAGAGACTCTCCAGCTTCAGTAAAATTTAGCAAAGGGCTCGCGGAAGCCCCTCCGAGCCCCCTCCAGCACATTCCTGCAGTAAGGTATCTTGCCAAAGTTAGTCGCTAATTTGCTGTGAATATATATTGACAGTAAGTGTGATAATAAAAAATAACAGTTAATTTAAAAAAAGGAAATAACAAGTTAAAATTAATTTGTTCAATGAACGCTAGAAATTAGCGTGTCGCAAAGATGTAAAAGTTCACAAAAAACTGGTTCCGTAAAAATAGCTGTCGACAAAAAAGTAGTAAGCAGTAAAATTTGCTAAAATACACATTTTAAAAATCTGTCGGTAAGTGTTCATAGTTCTTATATATAATAAAACACATATAAATTTTATAAAAAACATGATCTTTGATAAAAAAAATCTCACGTTTAGTATACTATCTTCTGATATATTCTAAAGATCAAGATTAAATTGACGAGCTAGTCGGTAAAAGTAGTTTTGCTTAAAAAATATTGTTTAATAACTTTCATGAGTTTTTTCAAATGTTGGAATTTCGCCTAGTAGATTTTAATTTATAATAATAATCTTAAAGAAATTTGGGTTGTTTTGAAATTAATACAAAATGTTATATTATTATTTTTGACGGACCTCTAGTCCAGAACTAAACGCAGCTGGCTACGGTTTCAGTGTTCAATGGTTTGACTTCCCGTATGTCTACAGCTGTCTAGCTTCATTAATTGGTTTGAATTATTTTAAGATTATGTGTTTGAATGCGTTGGGGTATATAATGTATAATATAAATTCGGTTCCACCTACCCGATTTTTAAAACTTATATTGTAAGAGGTTAGCAAATTTTAGCCCGATCGTTCTACCCTTGTTGAGTGACTAAGTAACAAGCAGTTCTCAGTGCAAAACTTCTGTTTAAATAATATTCATTACTAGCCCATTTACTTTACACTGGAAAAGGATATTTTAAGAACAAATGTTTGAATCCTTATCTTAGAGCAGTGAGTAAAACCGATATTGTTAATTTTATAGAATTTGTTTTACTTTTATAGAGGAAGATATATTGGTCACCCTGTCGTATTCCCATATTATTTTATTGCGAATTTTTCAAATAAAAAATAGCATTGGTTGTTAATATCCAAAGTACCAAATATTTTAAGATTTTCAATTACATAAGATTCTGAATGAGATATTTTTAAAGCAAGAAGTAAAACACACTTACACGTAACGTTCCCTCTAAGCCGAAGGGTTAGCTGCGCGGAAATTTCAAAGGCTGCGCGAACCGATCAAATATTGATTGAACAACTGTCTTGCAGTGCGCGCCAACCCAGAATGTGTGCGAGGGGGCTTCCCAACAGCTGCGGGGCCGCGCACGCTCGCAGCTTAGAGGGAACGTTGCTTACACGTCTATGCACTCCTTAAATGTAAAATAGATAAACAAAATCCTTTGCTGTGACTTATCACATACCCATATGATTTCTCTTACTATTTGACTACTGATGTTGAATGATGGTTATAATATTTATTTGTTTTAAGTAAATCATGCCAAAAGCACAACTGTGGTAATCCATCAGATGCAGCCAGGATGCACAACATGTACGAGTTCCTCTATGGTTAAAGCGAGGTTTGTTCGCAAGCCTTATTTGGAATTCAGAGCTCGTCTCGTCGGTTTCCGGAGCCACTGGGCGTGCCCTTGCAGTTTGATTCTGTGCACGCATTATTGTAACAATATATTCCTAAGACGGTTCGTAGAAAAAATCAATAAACACATTAATTATTCAACGGCTAATTTATTAGGAAAAAAACAATCGATTGCACGTGAGAAAACCGTAATATTGTGAACACATGTCATTTTAACATTCTATGTATTTAAGTTTCTTTTCGCACAAACCTTGTAAATAAATGAAAAAATCGAGGTTTATAAAATTGTAGATTCCTTAAAAGGTTACCATACATTTAGGCTTCGGCGATTTATGACCTGCGGGTAACCAAGTGAACCATTTGATGATTTCAAGTGACTATAAAATATTACATAAAAATACTTACTGACCCGAATAGTCTTCTTAATAGTCATATTTTTCTTATTTTGACCCGCAGCCAAAAAAGTTTGCCGAGACCTGCCATACATTGCCTGTACATATTATCAAATCAACAACAATAAAATTTAAGATTTCGTCTGAAGACGTTTCATGGGATTCTAATATTAAGTCAAAATCGTTAAAATTGTGTTCATATCCACACGTTTTGTCGCTAACGACTTGGGTTTCGCATTTCGGTATCTTCAGGCATTCAAGTGCGCGAACGAACTTGAATTGACGCATGGTAAATACATGTATTGTAAATACACTAATTGATCCGAATCTGGATAAAGTTTGCTAATGATTTGATTTTAATGACGTTCAATCAATTAGGAAAAAGTCACATAAACATTTACAATTTCTTTAGGTCTTTGAAATTGCATGTGATTATTATTAACAGGTTATTTGAAAGGTTTATAACATGGCCTACTGATTTAAACAAGTGAGTATTATTAGTATCTTATTATTTTAAGAATTGGTATATATACCCACGTATATGTTCCCTCTAAGGCAGTAATGCACAACCTTTACCTCCTAACGGGCCGCATAAAAAAAAAATATCGTGGGTTCGGGCCGCAAAGAAAAAAAGGATTTAAAGTACGCTAAATCCTTTTTTATACAGAACATATGTACGTTTCATGTAAAACAGCCTTAAAACCGTGTAAAAAAGATTAAGTGAATTTAGATAAATGAGTAAGTAATAGATTCCATTATATTATTTTGACCGTGTTATATCGAAAATAAATAAGCCATGCAAAAAAAGGATTATGGGTGCTTACTTGCTTATTAAAAATCGTTTCATTGTGAAATATTTATGTTTCATTTAAACGCAATTCCTAAATTAATGCGTTCTTGGTTAATTTTAACATTTTTTTTTTAATTTGACATAATATTTGTAAGCCTGTTTTATGAACCGATTTATTCTCCTTCATTGGAGAAAAAGCTTGCTTACATTTATTAAACAAATGTTTTAAGTGAAAAAAATATGTTTGAGAAAAAGATTTAAGGACCGCATGCGGCCCGCGGGCCGAGGTTTGTGCATCACTGTAATAAGGCAAGAGATTAGCTGCGCAGATCGCTCAAATATTAATTGAACAACTGTCTTGTAGTGCGCGCCGACCCGGAATGAGTGTGCGGAGACTTCCCAACTTCTGCGCGGCCACGCGCGCGCGCAACTTAGAGAGAACGTTTCCGGGCCACGAAGTGTTTATAAAGCATCAGTTAAATAAAGTTCATCCGTGAACTGCAATTTCTGAATATATCGAAAGACGAAACCCAGCTCGTTAATGACCACGCGCTTGGAAATGTACAAAATTTGAACGATTCAAATTAAAACTTAAGAAATTTTGATGATTTTTTTTTTATTAAAGTTCCGAATGAATAAATTGTTTGCATGTTTGTCATCATTCGCATTTGATGTTATAACATTATTTATATGACATGCATTAAAAAAAACATATAATCGAAATTTTGTAACATATTAAGTATGTATAATATACATTTAAAAACGATCTAGATATGTTATTCATAATTATACCGATTTGACACTTGTCAACCAGGTAAATATATAATTAATAAGCGTTAAAACACACTTTCTTATTTTTAAGTTATGCTAAATCAGGGTTCGCAATGTCGGTATTACCTAAACCAGGAACCCGGTATATTGAGCGATATTAAAGGATGGCTTAGAAAACGCAAAATTCTGGTATGTATTCCGATATAAGGCCAAATATATATGTTTTTTCAGTTCAAAGGTAGAACTGAATACGATTATTTCATACAACTGCGGCATTGTTATAATACAAATAAATTTAAAACTTTCCTACCAAGAACCAATAGTTGATATAATATAATTAAAATTAAGTATAATACACATAACTACAGTAAAGTTTTACCAAGTAAATGTTATCAATCAATACGATACAATAAGTTCATGACGTTGAATTTGTTGGGGTTTTTCTACAGTCGAACTTATTTGTACAAAGATCCGATCATGATTAAAGAGTTTCGGCGTTAATTATCTAGTTAAATATAATAAAAAAACGATATATTTAAGCAATTACATGAAATAAAACATTTTTTTGTCCACTGCCAATGTAGAGCATGTGACCTCTTAATGTAAGTATTTCAACAGAAGTTTTTCTTCAAGAACTGTTTGTTATTCAGTCGCTCAACCTTTGTTTTTCAACAAGAGTAGTAAGGATAAAGCTAAAACAGGGCTATTGGTTAAACTCACTGTGGTATTAGTGGTCACTCTCGCAACGCCTAGTTATTAGAGATCGGAAAGAGAGCAAAGGGATTTTTTAGACATCACAATCACCCATGCCTTTGAACAGAAATCGATTAATCGATTGACTAAATGCTGTTCGTACTGGGACTTGAACCCGTGGGATCCGGCACGGAAGCCCACAACGCTAACCGCTGTGCCCTAGGACCCGACAAATACCACCATGTGAAGTAAAATATGGAATTGATGATATTGCGAACTCAACCGGCAGTAAATATTGTTTTTTTTTTATATATTTCTTATCTTTAATCTATTTATATAATACCGGTGATGATATTTTTGCAAAGTAATTACTTATGTTAATAATAATATGAAATACCGGTATTGAAATTGCGAACCCTGTGTAGAGACTGCGCAAGATTTTCTGATAACGATTTAAATTATTTATTTATACAAATGTCATGAATGTTGAATAATAATTCTGTTAATGTTTTTGAAAAGTAATAATTGAATTTCCTGAGGCGCGTTGAAATTATTTAGTAAATAAATTTAAACAACTACTCAAATTTCGATTTCATTCAAATTATAATATAAAGTTAAAAAAATGAATTCTTCTTGTTTGCTTAACATTGGAGTTAACTGCTTTACAAACGGTTATATCGTCAATTAATCACAGTTTAATTGCTCAATTAACTACTGTCTTTTTCACACAGTAATCTGAGTTAATTATTGAGTAAAATCACGCATACAGTCACTGTAACTGATAAGAAGGTTGCAAACGAAGTGCAGCTTATTTAGTCAGAAATATCATTATTAGATCTTAACACATTAGCTAATAAAAAAGTACATACACATTCTTTGTGTATTTTTTTTACAAATATACAAAATAAAAATTATTTATTTTCTACAGTATCTACTAATTAATTAAAAAGGGTGTCTATTTTTTTTCGAAGATTTTAACCGTAACTTTGTGTAAAGTACTTTCGATGGATTCGGCGGTAACTTTGTGGAAGTTCATTTTAATATAAAATAAAAATAACTTTGATTATTCCACTACTACACTACAGACAACTACTTTCGCAAAAGCTTGCTTAAGCAAACATTCGTACTTAAGCAAACATTTGCGAAAGTAGTTGTCCGAGGATGCCTCTGAAAAAGGCGAAACACGTGTCACATTTTGTAACACAATACGTGGAATAATCAAAGTTATTTTAATTTTATATTATGTAAAGTATTTTTATATTCTAATTTAAATTGATATCACTATTAACGATACAAAAACTTACGAATTATAAATTTATTATTTTTGTTAAATGAAAAAAAACACACGATATAATAGAGTACGTAAAAGTAGTAGGAAAAAAAATGAAATTGACAAAGAAGTCAAATACATAAAAAAATAGTATTCATCGGAACTTACATCAAGATCGACGTGGAATATGTCAAAATCCGAAGCAATATTATTAAAAAATCCTAAAAGCCCTTCTCAGTGGCATCTCCATTAGCAGGTTGGTTCTACACCTTAAGAGAACAAACAATTCATGTCTCAAAAAGTGATCAGGATCATTCAGTTTCACATTCTCAAGTAATCTCTGCTAAAATAATTCAATAACTCGTGTCCAAGTAAAATACGACTCCCGTCTCTTTGAGAAGTATCTCTTGTAAGATTATTCGCTAAAACTAAGTCATTAGTAGTACATACTTGCATATTATATTACATACCGAGTGCGCAAAATACACTTTGAGTTTTATTTATCTGTAAGCAAAATGTATCTTTGTTATTGTTATATTCCACTTAAGTTTTTCTTCTGTCCAGAGTTTTTTCACGTATATATTTAACTAGTTTGCAGATTTAACAGTAGATGTGAGAAACCGAGAGTTGAGACAGAGTGGTATTTTTCTTTAGCAAAATCCGTAAATGGAGAAGATATTAAGACTATCAATATTTTATCTTTTTTTTTCAACGTCTGAGGTTGTTTATTTGTGAGCGGTTTGAAAGTAAACGATATCGACACTATTGTACCTAATTAACTTTCACAAAGTAAACCGTTTGATTTGGCTTATAATTAACAATAATAATGTAAAATAAATGTTGGCATAGAAATGGTTTAAATATTGACTACGTTATCCATCTACAAAAAAAATCTGGTGTGTATAATATCTGCAATAAATTAATATTCGCCAATAATTAACCAATAATAGTTTGATTTTGTGAGGAAGTCGGAGATTAGAGAATGTACAAGACAGCGCCTCGTCACGTCAGTGATGATGGAGAGACGTTGGAACTGGCTGGGTCACGTACTGCGGATGCCTCTGAAAAGCCTTAATCCTGCCAGTCTCATCTTCCAACCGGTGGATTTCGTCGTCCTGAACGACCGCCAAGTACATCCTATGGATAGTAATCCATATGATGTACGTGGTGGAACCGAGGGATGCTGGCATGTCATAGAGTCTACATAGCGAGCGAATATGGTCAAAGGCGAAGAAAAATAATTAACTAAATTATCACTGTCTACTTTTTCAACGCTTTCTAGTATAATTGAAAATTTCCAAAAAGAGAGTTTAAACAAGAAGAACGTTTGAAAATAGTGGCCTACCTGGGGTGTTTTACACTTCCATTTCCTTCCTATATTAACGTCAAAATAACGATCTTTTATTTAATGCTTGAAGCTTAAAACTCTGACCAAAAAAATATTTATTCACTGGAGTCACAAAAAAGTGTTCCATGATTTGAGTGAATGTGCTATTCAGATTATTATATGAAAGAGATTAAGTCGAGCAATTATAGAGAGTTTGATACGTAATTACCATTAATGACCATTTTACGCCTGAAGCCGAAAGTTGTTTATCTTATAATTAAGCTTTGGAAAAATCAATGCTAGTAGAAAGGTTCACTTTCTTAGAACTGTTTCGTTTACTGTTGAAATTGCGAGATCCTACTTTCTTTCATAACAGTTCTCTAAAGAATACCAAATCTTGTAGATTAATATATCCCTTCAATGTTATTTTTCTATTGAGTTCCAACCCTTTAAATTTGCAGCGCCTTTTTTCTATCTCGAACTACAACACTACAAATGTTTGTATTGTAATTTGAATTGTATATAATTCGAGCCTTTCTTCGAATGACAAATATATCTGAGATTAAAAATGTTGCAATTAGTTAATAATGAATAACAATTTATGTCGGTTGTAGTCAGCAGATGTTTGTCAAACACTTGTCACAGTAACACAGCTAACAACATATCAATTTAAACTCAATATTACATATTTATTTAATTGAAAGTAAAACATGCGTTTTTATTTTAATGTAAACACATACTTCTCTGACCATATTCGCACGCTACTTAGAGTGAATTGCTTTGCTTCTTCCTATGCAGCATCCCTCAGTTGCTTCAAATGGTCGATCAGGACACGTAAATCCCACCAATTGGATGAAGAGGCGAGCAGGATTAAAACTCTCCATATCGGTGCTGTATAAACATTGAGCCCATTAGAGGTGAAATAAGCCAAGTGATATTTTAATAAAAAATCAGTTTGAAGCGTAATAATATTCAACATTTCTTAAAGTATCGTAAAAGTAAAGTATGAGTAGTTAATGCACATTGCAATAGTGTTATCTCCCTAACATAAAAATATGCAATCGACAATAACATCAACTAAAGTCGTGATTGTACTTGAAAGTCCAATATAGTAGTTTAACTATATTTAGCTAACTTTACCTCTTGAGGGCTCATCTATTTTACATGTAATATTATTTCCTTATTTAATATTTCTTTTAAAAACGCTCATGTACCTTGAAGGTATTACAACAAATATGCAAAATTTATGTCTTAAAATAGTGTTTATTATTAATTGTGTTTCGTAATATAATATTATTAATACAACCATTAATCTTTTTCCGCGGCGTGTCCATTTTGAATACAATTATACGCATGTTAACTATGTTTATTATGAAGAAAGTGACTTCTTAGTATAGTAAGTATGTGATAAATTATTGTATGTTATGCTAATATGTAAATTGCCTAATGTCGTTTAACTTCCGTAATTAACTATTTATATAATAACAGTGCATTTCATAATCTAGATATAAAAAAAATATTACCCTACGTAATATGTTTTATGGAAAATAGTGCTATTTTTATTAAAATTATCGTATGTGTAAAATAAGCATTGGTTTGTGCGAAAATATATTAAACACAATTAAATTGTTAATTATATATTATACTAACGTAAATACTACTAACATTTACACATCTATATCAGTGATGCACAACCTTTACCTTCTAGCGCGCCGCATAAAACAGATTATCGTGGGTTCGGGCCGCAAAGAAAAATAATATTTAAAGTACGCTAAATCCATTTTTATACAGAACATATGTACGTTCCATGTAAAACAGCTTTAAAACCGTGTAAAAAAGTTTAAGTGAATTTAGATAAATGAGTAATAGGTTCCATTATATTATTTTGACCGTGTTATTTCGAAAACGTGAACAAAAATAAGTGCAAAAAAAGATTATGAGTACTTGCTTATTAAAAATCGTTTCATTGTGAAATATTTATGTTTCATTTATATGCAATTCATAAGTTAATGCATTCTTGGTCTTTGTTAATTTTTAACTTTTTTTTTTAAATTTTACATAATATTTGCAAGCCTGTTTTTATGAACCGATTTATTCTCCTTCATTAAAGAAAAAGCTTGTTTACATTTATTAAATAAATGTTTTACGTGAAAAAAATATGTTTGAGAAAAATATTGAAGGGCCGCCACAAAATTTAAAAAGGGCCGCAATTTGTGCATCACTGATCTATATTAATTCAAATTTAAAAAAAAAAGCTTTTTATACTATTTGTCAACAAAAAAAATAAAATTATGTGGGAATGAAAACATAGTTTAAATAAAACGACCTTTCAAAAAGAAATAATTTATAATTGTGTAATGAATAAATCATATTTTTATTAAGATGTAGTAAAAACTGAATAATGGTCACCTATGAGAGAAGACAGCGCCCAAAAATGCCAGCGGCAAATTCCCACGCTAAAATGATAGATTTTAAAAATCATTCAATATATGTTTATATCGACGTTAGAATTATTGAAATAATTTAAATAATCCAGAATTGTGTTTTTGTATTAGAAAGTAAGTAAAATTATTAATTATTTATTATATTGTTATTAAGAAACGTTATAACTTACTTCGTAGACAAAGTCTTTGTACGTATTATTATTGTACAACCGTAAACATTTAACAAAAAAAAGCATTTTAATATATGTAATAAACGTAATGATAATGACAAGTTTATTACAGTAATAATTTGCAATTTTCCGGACAAGTGATTGAAAACTATTGACTTGTGATCAGTTATATATTTTACCATGTCCATTCCGAACTTTTAATTTGAAATATGTGAACTCCTAGAAAAGCATATTTACAGACGTTGTTTAACAAGAACTGGTTGTTGGCCAACCTCTTTTGTTGGAGTAGTTAAGAACGATGTATTTTTTACTATCCATGTCCGCTCCCAATGAGGAGCATATGGCCTTCTAATGGAGGTATCTCAACAGAAGTTTTTTTCTACGAGAACTGTCGCTCAATCTCACTTTTTTTAAAAGTGAGTAGTAGGGAAAGAAGGATAAGGCTAGAACAGGACTAGTGGTTGACTAATCGCCATAGCTACATCCAGTTATTAAAAGATCAGAAGGAGAGGAAATAATGTGAATTGACATCACAAACACCCAGTCATCGATCAAAACTTTGAATTGAATAATTCTCAAATTCACTGTGGTCTGTGATCTTACCGGGGATCAAACCCAGACCTGCGTGTTCGGTAGAGCAAGCTCTAACCAACTGGGCCACAGCAGGCGATGGATAGTTTCAGAATAAAACAGGGATCTAGCTCATCTAGAGGTGGGCTAGAGGGGGCTCGGAGAGGCTCGCGCAAGCCCCTTGTTAAATTGTTATAAGGCCGGAGAGCCCCTTGTTAATTTAAGAGAAAAGAATATTCTCGGATCAAATGAGTACAGAACTGCAATTTCTGACTTATATTTTATCTAGGACAGCTTTAGTCATACACAGTATTTTATTTTTGGCCATTTAAATTGATAAGTTTACGGTAAATTGCATATTGTTACATATTATAAGTATATAAGGTAACAATCGCTCGCTTATTTAAGTATTGCATAAAATTCCACCGTAGAGATACCGTAAAAAACTCACTGCTTCCCCAAAACAAAAAGAATTGCTTTGATATAAAGTGAGCCCCTTGTTAACGTATTGGCAGCCCACCGCTGGACTGTATGAATGTAATGTGTAACAAAAATTGTTAAATGGTGCTTTACGGGATTTATTCGCATTATCTTATGTAAGCTTTAATTTGAAATATTCGTTTTTTTTTAATTAAAAAAAACTTTATGTTAATGCCTTACGGCATGAATCATTCATAGTAATAATATTCGATTTAAAAGGTTGCCAACCGCTGCTTTAGAGCAGAATGAATCGTGTATTCGCAGTAGGTCATCTTTATTAAGAACGAATACGACAAAGCGTATTATGATAATAAAACTTTCAATGTTTGTTGCCCGCCTACATACGTATATATTTTTTATTTTATTCAACAAAAATAATAGAAAACAATTTAAATAGTAAGATTGCCATTACAGCTTTTGAGGCGGCCTTAATTCGGTCGTCTACAAAATAGTTTAATACTGTTGATTTGACAAAATTATTGCCTTAGCACTTAACGGTTTCTAGGTTTGTATGTTGGTAATACTACTTCTTCTCCCATTAAGTCTCCCATGTGTAAGAATCACCGATCTAAAGACATAACCTGTTGTTGTCAGATTCGGAGTAATGATTCATGATATTCCATGCGTAGTCAAAATGGTGTGAAGCCTTCTTGTATAAATAATTTGTGAATGTATTTTTTTAAATCAAATCGATTTTACGTCGGCTTTCTAACTTAAATTTCGTATATTATAATTATACAAAGTACAATTGCCAAAAAAAAAAACAGAGAAAGGTATGGTTTAATACTCACACCAGCGCTTCCAATCTGTGAAGCGTGGATGTGGGAGGCGCGAACAGTCTAAAATATGTATTTACCCTTTAAAAGTGTCTTTATTACCATATAAAATAAAGAATGGGAACGCGCGAACATATTTTTTTTTCTTCAAAGGAAGGCGCAGTAACATAAAGGTTGGAAGCCACTGACGTACACCAACAAAAATCTTTGTTAGTATGGAAAAGTCTGTAGGTAATAATTTGAAAAATATGCACCTTTTTAAGGCTATATTATCTTTTGAAATACAAAACTATGTTAATACGGTGGTAGCAATTATGTATGTGCTGAAAAATAATTAGGGTTGATGTTAAGATTATGCGGAATTGTTAAGGACCGTGTCCAATATATGAAGTCGGCAACGTCACGAATATTGGTTGAGTCACGCAGTTAGTCTCTTAGATATTGTATTTAGAGACACATGAGAACTTAAAAAGGTTCATGGTACTTATTTCTTTCCTGGTAAATACGTCGATAGGTTTCTCAATAAATGTAATAATGAAGAAGGAAAATATGTACTCATTAACAATAAACTATACTTAATTTATAAAAACGCAATTAATTGTAAGACACATTTTCAAGCGAATAATAAAAATTCTATACCAAGGATTATTATGCTTGGTATGTAAGATGCGTCCTCACTCCTTGACAACCTGAAACTTATTCAAAATGAGTGTCTGACTGCATTGTATAGATATGTCTTCTCCCAATGTAAAGCAGATAAGCTCCTAATCTTAACTTAAGTTTTTCTACGAGAACTGTTTGTTATTCAGTCGGTAAACCTCTCTTTTTTTAAATAGAGTAGAATTAAAAAAGGTAAGAATAGGACAGGACTAGTGATTAACTAATCGCTACGTCCAGTTGTTAAAGGATCGGAAATGGTGGAACGGCCAGTACAAACATTCATGCCTTCGAATAAAAAAAGCGATAAATCGATCGAAAAAATGCAATTTGTACTGGGAATCGAATCCGTGAGGTCTGGCACGGAAGCCCACAACGCTGACCGCTGCGCCATAGGACCCGACATACTTCATTTATAAAACAAAATCATTTTTTTTAAATCAATAATAAAAACATAAGAAAACAATATCAAGCATTATTATACTATGTATATAAAATACATTCTTACTTTAAGTCAACTTGAAATTACTTTAAAATTCAGTCAGTCATTCTAAATATAAAAATAATTTACATTTTTGTTATTTTTACAGATTTTTTTAAAAAATATAGATTTAAGAACCTGTTTTATTAAAAGTTAAAAATTATCGCAATGAGCGAATCCGATTTGATAAAATTGAAAAAAAAAAAAAGAAGATTCTTGTTGAAAAACTTAGTATTTATGAAATTATCTTTTACTGGTAAATGGTAATTAAAAATAAATTATAAATTGCCATCGTTGTTACCGAAACCCTCTATAGTGATTTGTATTTAAGTATAAATTGTATTTAAGTCAATTTTTGATGTAGTGTGAGAATCTTAGTTAATTATCATTCATTTAAATAGGGTTTTCCGTACCACCTAAAACAAATGCCAATTCGCCTTACATAAACAGGCAGATGAATAAAGAGACGCATATGGGTATTAAAGATTCTTACAATCTTTTACTTTTTGTTTTCTACTTCTCGGTTGATCATTGATCAATGATTACTGATCATTAATGATGGCTGTGAGATCAACAGTCACGATTCCTTTCAACGATCAAACTTGACTTTCACTTTACAGAATGACTAAATAACTCACTGTGTAAATTATTTACCGTCGATAAGGATATTTATAATTCACAAATTCAAATTGGATTTGAAATTGAGCGGAAACTAAGCTTTTAATATATTTAATTTACTTGCTTTGCTTGGTCGTCGTTGACTTAGAACACGGAGGTCACGGACTCGAATCTCAGTATGGATAATTTTCATAGATTGATTTTTCAATCGATTAATTGATTTCGGTCGGAAAGCATGGATGTTTCCTCAAAATAGACGCAGCGAGAGCGCTTAGCTAACCACTAGTTCTGCCTTAGCACCATCCCTACTCTCGTTGAAAAAAGGTTGAGTAACAAACAGTTGTCGAAGAAAAAAATATTCTTCTGAGATACCTCCATTAAGAGGTCATGTGCTCCTCACTGGGAGCGGACGTGGATTTAAAAAAAAGCTTGACTGCATGTGTTGTAATGCATTTATGAACAAGAGAACAATAAGAACAGAATTTATTTATTTTATTAATTAAGTTTTTTTTCTTTGAGAACTGTTTGTTACTCAGTTACTCAACCTCTTTTTTTCGAAGAGAGTAGGGATAAAATGATAGGGTTAAGACATGGCTACTGGTTAACTAATCGCTCTCGTTACGCCCCGTATTTTAGGGTTGAAAGGGTGGGAAGGAGTTTTAAGTCATCAAAAACATCCATGCCCTCGAACAGAAGTCGATTGAAAACAATTCTGTGCGTACTGGGACTTGAACCCGTGATATCCATCACATAATTCAACTTTGTTGGACTTCTACACCACGGACTAGACAAATCAGTGGTATTTTTAACATTATTAATTTTTATTGTGTGTATGAAATTTTCACATCACAGACACCCATGAATTTGAACAGAAATCGATAAGTAGATTCTAAAATGCTGTTCGTACTGGGACTCGAGCCCGTGTGATACGTCACGGAAGACAACGTCGTTGACCGTTACGCCACGGACCCGTAATCTTACTTCTAGAGCAGGGTTTCCCAAACTTAATATGCAATGGAACACTTCGCAAATCTGAAAATGTTACCGGAACACAGCTTATTATATAGGTCGGGTATTTGATAAAATATTTAAAAAAATATATGTTATTAAATCACTTATTATTTATCGACTATTTTTTTTAATTTTACATAAATAAATTAGTAAATAAACCTCTTAGTGAATCAAAATCTCTGACTGTACCTAGATATTTGACGTTTTAAACATCAATGGAGATTTACCATCACTCGATTTGAAAAACGAAGTAGAAGATGCTTGGATGTGTTTCAGCGTATATTACCATTCCAAATTTTCGCGGAACTTCTATTTAGGTTCCACGAAACACCATAGTTTGGGAAACCCTGTTCTAGATCATGTATCCAGCATTGTGAACACACATACAAAATAATCTGAGTCCACCAAAGTCATTCGAGGTATACCTGTCTCAATCCTACCACTGGTGAATATTTATTGATATAAAATGTTTAAAAATCCTTGTTTTAATAATTGTTATATTTACATGACGTCAATGATGTATTATAAATAATAAAGGCCGGTAAATTGAATCTTACGGATGAGGCCTATTAACTCTTTACGGTTGAAAAGTCTGATGAAGGCTGAAGACATCTTCTGTTTTTCGTCTGAATGAACTTGACAGACATCAACATAACCTCGAATCAATAGCGAGGCGACCAACGCGAAGTTACTAACATAAAAATCAAAATGAAAACTTTGTTGCTATTAAACATTCGTTGGGTAACTGATAGATCTGTTCTAGTTACGATTGTCCACTACTTGAGAGAAATTGGTAGTGTTGTTTTTTCTGAAAATATATAAATTTATCATTTAATAAGGTTAAGAGAGGAGAGAAATACCAAACACGCACATATCCAGTATTGACCACAAATTAGAAGATTCGTTTAAAACAACATAATTTAATTCTTCTCCCCGATAAAAACCATGTAGATTCCATGCAATCAAAAATGTTTTGTTTTTAAGTGATGATCGATTATAATGGATTATATGTGATTTTAAAGACCTAAAAAAAAAGTAATAGCTAAAACAATTTATTTCCCGATTGAGAAAATATAAATATAAATAGGGGTGGGCTGGACGGGGCTCGGGGGGGCTCGCGCGAGCCCCTTGTTAAATTTCAGCACGGCCGGAGAGCCCCTTGTTAAGATAAGAAAATCATTCGTCTTAGATCAAATCAGCACCTAACTGGAATTTCTGTAGATGGTCAAATTTTATTATGAAGCAAGACTTAGTAGCCCCTTATATTTTTCATTCAGAGTTGTGGGCTTCCGTGGCGGACCTCATGGGTTCGAGTTAATCACTAGTCCTGTCTTAGTCTTATCATTCTATCTCTACTAGTCTCTTTGGAAAAAAGAGGTTGAGCGACTAAGTAACAAACAGTTCTCGTAGAAAAAAAATCCTTTTTTTGAGATACTTTCATTACGAGGCCATATACTCCACATTTGGAGTCAAAATGGATACAAATAAATGGATAAGATTTACCGATCCCCTTGTTAAGATATTGGCAGCCCACCGCTGAATATAATTTATCAAAATCAATAATTTTTATATTATATTATATTATATTATATATGAGTCTTCTGGAAACAAGGACGAAAGTTTTTATTTTTCTTTGAAAGTTAGTAAGATATGTCTTCGGGTAGATTTGGCAATTCCGCATATAGTAATAAGTGAATTAAAAAAAAGATTCTAGCATATGTATTTTAATATTTTAGTAGTTTGAAACAAAAGTGGCAATTATATAGTCCTGTACAGAAAACACGGCAGTTAAATGGATTACACAAAAAAACATTTTCAGACATTTTATTGACTGGCCAACATTTTGGGATTATGAAAACTGCAGCCTTTGCTTCATGGCCTTCATATACATGAAAAAAAACTATTTATTAAGCGTAATTTGAAGTTCACCCGCGAATGCTAACTGTAATGCACAAAGCTGTTATTAAGGGACGTTATTGACGAAACGTATAAAAATGTAGGAAAATTTCGACGATTCAATTTTGATTATGAATATTTATTTTATTTTATTGATAAAACTTTTTTAATATACTATTTTAACTCAACTGTCACGTAGTGGAATAATTAGAGTAAAATTCTATCGTATTTTAATTATATATAATTAGCGGATGCAAATCGAACGCAAGGCTATTTGCAAATATTAATGATGTTATTTTAGCGATAAAAAACTGATGCATTTTTATGATTGCTTCATTGTTTGACCAGTGTAATTACTATTGCAAACAGAACAATGTTTTTTGCTCGTTTTTTATTAAGTCAGTAATTGAACCACGATATTTTCTTCGATAGAATAGTATTTTTTATTTCTCTTTTATAGTTTATTCTTGTGTTTATTCAATACAAAAATATCAGTTTTCAAAACAGAAAAATACCGTAATTTTAGTGGTTAAAAATAATAAAAATCGAAAATTTAATGCAACGAGTCCAACAATTTTTCAATTAATTGATTCACGATTAACTAACATGGCTTTAATAGAAAAAGCCTTTCAATATGTTAATATAAGCAAACACTAAATCTTCGGTTTTTTTTTAAATCAACTCTTCATGCATTATAAATATATTTTAACAAATTTAACGAAAAGTATTGAAGTATTAATATTGATTTAAGTACTCGTCCGGTATTTCAATCCTAATTAGCCAGTTTTTAAAATATCATTATTGCAGTGAAATAAACATTCTTTTGTAGGCATTTTTCTTTAAAGATCTGGGCTATTTTGATGGTGATAATATTTGTAGGGCGCTATTGAAATCCGAGTGGACGATTGCATAAGGCTTGAATCAATTAGCCATCTCTGTCAATCTTTGTGAGATGGACTCGTTATTTTTTTACGTCAGGGTAATCAAGTCTTTCTAAATTACATTAAATTACTTAGTGGAAAACTATCTGATTTGTTTGAATCGTTCAAATTATGTACACTCCCACAGATTTTGTCACTAACGACCCGGGTTTCGCCTTTCGGCATCTTCAGGCGTTCAAGCGCACCGATGAACTTGAACTGACATTTCAGTTAAAGTTAATACGTGCGCTTGAACGCCTGAAGATGCCGAAAGGCGAAACCAGGGTCGTTAGTGACAAAATCTGTGGGAGTGTACATAATTTGAACGATTCAAATTTAATATTGAAATTCCACGAAGCACCTTCAGTTGAAATCTTAAAATATATCTGATTTGTATTTGAATAAATGGCTGAATAATTATTGTACTGAGGTAAAAGAGGCATTAAAAAAAGCTCTGGAGTAACGGTACAGGTCAGTCATAAGCAAACTGCGGCTCATTCAGATTTTTTGTGCGGCCTAAAATAATCATAACCACGAGATGCTTTTTCAAACTTCTGGTATTTTTTTTTAATACTGAAACGTAAACGAATGAATATTTTGGATACATTTGTTTTTATTTGTACTGACGTTAATGTAGTTTTTCTGTTCATGCAGTGTTAGTTTTATTTTGACATCAATTTATTATTTGAAGTATGTTTTAGTCACCTGCTGTAGTCCAGTTGGTTAGTGCTTGCTCTACCGATCACGCATGTCTAGGTTTGATTCCCGGTAAGATCAGTGAATTTGAGAATTATTCAATTCAAAGTTGTGATTATTTTCTCTCCTCCTATCCTTCTGATTTTTTAATAATAACTGGGTGTAGCAATAACGATTAGTTAATCACTAGTCCTGTCCTAGCATTATCCTTCTTTCTCTACTACTCACTTTTAACAAAAAAAGTGAGCTTGAGCGACAGTTTTCGTAGAAAAAAACTTCTATTGAGATACCTCCATTCTCCACATTGGGACCGGACATGGATATAAAAAAAGGTATAAAAAATCGACAGACGAAAAATTTGTTGATCATGGCTAGTTAAGGTAATGCAACTCTTGATTTATTTATTTATTTAATTAACATTGCAAAAGGTTGACAAATTATAAATTTAAAACTTTTACAATGGAGAAAAAAAATAGTACAATTTAATATTAAAATCAGTAGAAAAAAAAATGGCAAAGAAGTCAACTGAGTCAGCTCCGACGAACTCTACTTTAATACATAAAAAATAGTATTCGTCGGAACTCACCCACGTCAACTCAGTGGGTGTATTGGACAATCAGTTAATTGATAGCAAACTTTACTGATAATTCTTCCTTCCATAATAGAGAAAATGCGATCGATTTAAAGCAGGTCCTTTTTAGTTATTATTATTCGAGATATAATTAGTATCTTTTAGAGTCGATTTTTTACATTCATATAGTTTATGATTAAAAACTGTATATTGATATTCATATATATACAAGAATGATTTACTGATTTTTTAAACATATGGTTGGTTAAAATTGTACACGAATAAGATTGATAGTGAATTAAAACAGACATTAGTAAATTATAATTATAAATAAACAAATAGATTTAAAAAAAAAACGTCGAATCATCTTTTTTTATTTGTTTGAATCATCATAGGGGCTTTCCAAATATTAAGCAATGCGGCCACCAGGTCACATAGGCATATTATAGTATTTGCTATTTAAAAATTATCTATAATAAGATAAATATATTTATTTATTCATAATAGAATATTTTTTACAGAAACGGCATATCGTAAAGGTTTACCAACTGAGTCATAGGGGTTAGCATTGTTATGTTGGCTACAATACTACGTTAGCATCTCACATATTTTCGACGTCAAATTTATAGAATCACAACAACGTATTATTTTATATTATTTAAAGGCATTCATTTTGGTCGTTACAACCATTTCTTAAAATTACACACAATTAGATTCATTGTCTGAATTGGCATTTACTTGGTAGAACTCCATTATATCAACATATTTAGTTCTACATTTTTTTATAAGATGTGTTTATAGCTGTTACGGAGTGCGCCATCGTCAGAACTATGTTTAAGCTTGGCTGAATATATGCAAATACATACGTTGATATTTTTGACCTTATTACAATAAGATTCATTACACCGAATTTATCGCTTGTATTCTACCGGTGCTGTTTTGCGGTAGCGATTCATAGCACTTGACAACAATTAAGAAAAACTGTATATGTAAAAAGCTTTGAGGGTTACGAAAAGGGACGCCTTCGTCAAATATTGGAACCGACGTGGTCCCTTTTCCTTAGAATGTTAGGGATAAGCGAATGGACCAAGCCGATCGTGTTACGTCAGTGGTCCTGGAAAAAAGGGATAAATAACAAAAAAGCATATGGGCCATAATTTTTTTTCCCTCTAAGGCAACGATTTCCAACCTGGGAGGCGCGCCTCCCTGGAAAGGCGTGGACTATTGCAAAGGGAGGCGCAAACAGTCCAAAATATTTATTTTCTCTTTAAAACCTGTCTTTATTACTATGTGACAAATGATGGGGAGGCGCGAAGATATTTTTTCTTCAAAGGGAGGAGTGGTAACATAAAGGTTGGAAACCACTGCTGTAAGGCAAAAGGTTAGCTGCGCGGAAATTTCAAAGACTGCGCGGAGGCTGCGTGGACCGATCAAATATTAATTGAACAACTGTCTTGTAGTGCGTGTCAACCCGGAATGAGTGCGCAGGGGCTTCCCAGCTGCTGCGCGGCCGCGCACGCTTGCAGCTTAGAGGAAAAGTTGGTTATAAATATCTGGTAGCAATGATATCTAGTAATATTACTAGCAGAAACAAAAAAAAACATGAAACCAACCAAAATATAACAGATACAGTGTCATCGTAAAAATTGATATTTTTTAATGGTTGTAAAACTTATCGATAACATTATATATTAACAATGTCTACTTGATAAAAACGGCATAAGAATGCCATTTGGGATTTATATAGTTTTTTTTTAGTAAATGACGAAAAATAATGAATATGCAAAGAATGACTGGTATAGTGTTCACTGGCAGTGCTTGGCACATGGTGGAAAAGCATTATATTAAAAAATAAAACACTCCTTTGTAATAGTTTCACATTTATTTACCAGAATCATTAACGGTTTTGCTAATCACGAGCACTTTCTTCTGATAAATATATGCATGTATTAATACAGGGCTATTTGCCCACTGGTAATTATATGACTCCATGAGAGGTGACGTAAGCCATGTGGTATCTTAGGAAAAGATAATTGAGATGCGTTATAATATTCTTAATGTTTTAATGTATCATGAGAGTGAAGTGTGTTCAGTAAGTACACACTGAAATAGTGTTGTCACCCTAAAATAAAAAAAAGCATCCACTAAAACACCAAGAAAAGTTTGTGATTGTACTTATAAGTCCAATGGAAATGTTTTACCATTTTTCAACTTGGCACAATTCACCTCTTCGGGGTTCATTTAATATATATTTGTAATAATACGAGTAGCAATTTTTTGATATATATATTTTTCAGCTGAGAATGCTGAATGGTCGTGATGGCTCGTAAAACCAGTCCAGATCCTAATTTTTATTTCTTAACTTTTCCGGTTCTAAGCTCAAGAAATGCGACCCCAATACCCACATTTTCTTAAATATCTATTTTAATATGGGTGATACAATGTTTATAATTAAGGTATTCTTATATCATAGTTTTTTGGACCTTTTGTAGTTTATATAAATACGCGATAACGAGATAAGCGCCCGCATATCAGCGATCGTTCGTAAGGTAGCTGGGCTAAACGCGTCAGTTGCAAATACATATTTGTACTGAAATGACGTCTTTTTTACGCGCAACTTAAAATATGAATATTTATTAAAAAAACACAGATTTTTATAAAAAAAATGTATGAGTAATGATGTAGAGAGATATTTTTAAGCCTTTTTTTTTTGAAATTCATAAGAATACGGCCAATAATGAGGAAACCACTGGGGTCCCTAAACGACCCCCATCGGCAGAGAAGTATTTTTCTAGTCTCCGAGCCCCGAGAGTTAACATATATTATGTCTTCTTTTTAAAAAACGCCATTGTTTTCTTTTATTATTTAACATTTTATACTTACATGAGTATTATTTTATTCGTCTTGTTTTTGTTAATATTTTTTTACAAAAGACCCGTGTTTTAATCAAAATATTCTGCATCGATCATTAAAATTAATCAATTATTAGTATGGGAATATTTTTTATTTTAATCTTGGGTCTCTAGTTTGTTATATTGCATGTATGCTACAAATCATGTTATTTCATCATTTTTAAAAGATCAATAATAAAACAAAATCGACTAGACGTTTTTTTAACTGGTATTCTCGTCTCTTATGCAATTGTGATTAATGAGTAACTTCCCAGGTGCAAGTTCAAATCCCGGGGCGATCAGTCGATTGCAATAGATAGAGTACCTTCGCAGATGTCAAATAAATCAAAACGCGTGTATCAGGCCATTTTTAATAATTATTGTGCAAAGGAACTATCCGTCAAGTCAATGGCTAGTCATCATTTATATTGTAGTGCACCGTGACACGGAAATACTGTGCGTCGAAACACTTGTCTCGCACGATTGAATATTATGCAAAAACAAAAATGCAACACAAGATTAGTGTTTTTACAAAAATTGTCATCAACAGTGTTGTTTTTTCATCACGTACTTAACATTCATACTCACAATATAATATGTAAAAATAAGCGCAAATTATACTAAATACAAATATAAAATAAAAAAAAACACTTTTTGTACAAGTTCTCTATTAATTATAATTAATCAGGACTGGTTTTGCTCATCGTAATATTAACTACTGACAGCGGTGGGCTGCCAATGCGTTAACAAGGGGCTCGCTTAATCTCAAAGCAATTCTCGGTGTTCTGGGGAACGACTTTTTATCGCCCCTATTTAATCATATGCAATACTTAAATAAGCAATCGATTGTTACTTAATACACTTACATATGAAAAAAAATATGGAGTTTACCGTAAAGTTATCAATGTAAATGTCTAAAAATGTACTACTATGTATACTCAAGCTGTCGTAGATAATTTCTATGTCAGAAATTACAGTTATTACTAATTTGATCTGAGAATATTGTTTTCTCTTAAATTAACAAGGGGCTCGCCGACCATGGTAAAACTTAACAAGGGGCTCGTGCGAGCCCCTTCAAGTCCCCTCCAGCCCACCCCTGACTACCGATCGAATATATTTCAATACTAAATTGAATAAGACTCTTATCAGGATGCGACTAACAAACTGGTGAAAGAATTGGCTTAAAAATAAATAATAATTCAAATAATGAAAAAATAACACTAAATTATTTATAATTAAAATGTTTAGGACCTCTAACAAATAAATATTATTAATTATCAATCAAAAAAGGTGCAAATTAAAAATAAATCAAGTATGAAAAGTGTGTACCTCTAATGAATTTCAATTTAATTCTTAAATTATCAGGTCTATTTAACTTCAAAACAATATAGAGTTTATTGTGTTGTAAAGAGGCTAAATTCACGAATGACTTTATTAAATAGTAACCGACAAACTATTTTCTGAACTACAGAACAATAGTAATGCTTCTATTGATTCTGAAATGGCGTTAAATTGTAATATTCTTGCTTGTTGCTGCAGATGTAAAATAATTATTTTAATGCAGAAAATCTCGGCAACACAAACTCAAAGAAAGTAAGTGTAGCTCACAGGGATTGGCAGAGATGAATGATTACATCATCGCACTTAAACACGGATTCAAGCACCCTCCATAAATGCAAAACATCAAAACGGCCCCGACAAAAATAATATTTTCTTGAATTAAATACTGTTTATGCAACGTGATTTATATTTTAAGGGCAACCATACTCAACCTGCAGCCCGCGGGCAGCAGGCGGTCCATTCATATTTCATATGTGACTAAAAACTATCATAGTCACCAGATGCTTTTTCAAACATCTGTTGTTTGCAAAACTTAACATCAATTTATGAATATTTTGGATACATTTGTATTTTCGTGTACTAACTTTTATATTATGTCACAATATAACATATACTATTATGTGATATATTTAAGTATGGCTGTCAATATGTTGCGGCCCACTTAATGCAGGAAAAACCGTATCGTTGGCTTAAAGCGTCTTAAAGAAAAAATTAAATTTTGGTTTAATTCTTGCCATCGTTTTCAGAGCATTAATGTTTCTTAAAAACTACACTAGTTTTGAAAAATATCAAATTGTAAGATATTTAATTAAAACATATTGTCGTAAGTATTCTTAGTTGAATTCAATTGTGTGAGACCAACTTTAGGCCTAGTGGCCCACCGCTGTGCCGCGAACGAACGGTCTCTAGTGGTTCCATATTACCTGATAGCGGTACTACAAAAACGCACCTACCACGAACCACCTCCAACCGCCACGATGGACTGTGGCAGACTGGCAAACTAAAGCATTGCACGGCCGGCCGTCGAATGTGTAGCACGCGCGCGCATGCGTCGGTTTGAATTTTACTTTTTGAAAAATCGAGCGAACTTTTCGAATTTTCTTCCAGTTTGTTGTGCGTGAGAACCGTTTTAACGTACGCATCGAATTATTCGGGTGCAGCTTTTTTGGTCAGTAATAAATTAGTGTTGAGTGGACAAATAGACGCAGTTGTTTTGTTAACGGACATCCGTTCTGGTTTTATTTGGAAAACTGAATTATTTGTTTACATTAATAAACTTGTGAAGTATCAAGTGTTAGTGTTTGTGTTTTTATTCGTGTTCTGTATGGATTTTAAAGGCTAACAGGTAAATATTTAAAACATGTATAAACATAGTTTTCTCAAATAATTTTATTTATATATGTGCTTTCTTGTAAGTCAATGTGTGTTTATATAATACATATTGCACAAATTATATCTGAACAAAAAAAATCTCGAATACTTTTCGTATTTGACGATTTTGTAAATTATTTTAAATAATATATACATTTAAACTAAGCTATAATAAAAAATGTATAAATTGTGTACCAATCAAACACGGCGGACCATTTTTTTATAAATAAAAAAAAGTGCGATGACTACAACAATCAACACAAACGTGTAAAAATATTTCCATGACCTTATGGTCTATTAATTTTGTCAATTTTAACTTTTATAACACAATAGTTTTTAGTTATGCATACTTTTAAGGTGTTCACTGTCAATAATTGGTAAAAAAATATTTAAAAAAAAAACACTTATTTGTACTAACTCCACTTCTATTTTATATGATCAGGACCAGTTTCGTTCATGACGGAGATTATCAGTTAATAATGTACAAATTAGTGTTTTATTTTTGGAATTTATGCATACGGGAATGTAAACAGATTTATGTAAAAGTAAAAATCGAATTTTCTTTTCCCGAAGCCCTTCGAAGCCCTTCGAAGATTCTATACTAGTTACGTTACGACACTGACAATATAATTAATAATATATCATTCACGCGAAACAAGTTCTCTTACTTCTGATAGAAAAGTAAAACAAAAGCTTGATTTTTTAGTGCATTTTAATTATCTTTAAAAATTCTAGCGGGTCCGTAGTTTTTTTGTTAAGGTGTGAATTTTCATAGCATACATAATAATTACAGATATTTTACTCATGGAAAGTTTGAACACATTTAACATTAAGTATGTTTAATAAATGGGCACATTTCGCAAATATTAATAGTTTATTCTGAGCACTTAGTTAGAGATATATTGACACAAGAAAGAAAACGTAAATATTTATTTTACAAGAAGTAATAACGCAAAGTAGGTTATACTTATCCTTTCTAAAAACGAAACATCGCAAAAATAGACATAAAAATGTGATTATACTGCTTAGAAGGCAAACGAGGTTTTTTTTAACTGTAATTAATAATTAGAAAAAAAGAACATGACATTATTCGGTCAAACCCACTTTTTTAAAAAATATAAAACACTAATTTTATCCAACAAAAACTATATAATTATATAGTTCAATATATGTAGGTACTAGCTTAAATATCACTTGGAATATGTGTACATATATATATTCTTATTTAATCTTTTCAACCGATAACTTGACGAAGGAAGAACGTAACGGTCTGAAAAATTGAGATCGTAATTTAACAGGGCTGTGCTGTCGTTAAAAAAACGATTCTGGCTCTAAATTCAGTTAATTTTTTTTCCTCGCTTAAATTTTTTGAATGTAACATAAATATAAGTTTTTTAAATACAAATAATAGCATATCGTGTTAAAAATACATGGTTTGACTTAGGCACACAAGTATGATGATTCTTGTCAATTATATAATTATAATATCGTCCGAGAAAATACATAAATTGACACTATAACTTTGGGAAACAGATTTATTATTTTGATTAAAGAAACTTTATTAATAATTGGTTTGAAATCTTAAGCTGTTTGACTATTAAACGCAAATATAATAACAAAAACCATTGAGAATTGCAAAGATAATATTATATATTATGGCGCAACGATTGTGGGCTTCCGTGCCAGATATCGCGGGCTCAAATCCCAGTACAACCAGATTTTTTTCTAAAGCATGTGTGTTTGTGATGATTAAAAAATTCCTCCCGCCCTTCCATTCTTTTAATAACGTTTAGTCAATCAATAATCCTGTTCTAGCCTCATCTTTCTACCCCTACTACTCTCTTTGAAAAAAAGGTTGAGGAACTAAGTAACCAAAACTTCTGTTGAGATACCTCTATATTGGGAGCGTACATGGATTAAAAAATAAAAATTAGGTCAAAAAAATATTCTAACTGATTTAAATTACATGTCGACTGTGGAAAGGAAAAAGGAGGTAACCCACACGTAGCAAACTTTACAGGGGGCATAAAAAACGTGTTTTAAAGTTTTTCGGCCATATGCAAATTATTAAATAAACATAACCTTCAAGTGCACAGAGACTTCTAAACTGGTGTTTAATTGACATAATCTAATATTAATTTAAGAAGTTGTCTCGAAAAAATCTTTTTTTCAGTCTTTTGTCTTGGTTTCAATTTTCACAAGCCCATCTTTTTTCAAACTTAAAAGCTAAATTTAGATACTAATTCGGCATTTGCAGCTTACATCCTTTTGATAGAGCGTGTATCAAGTTGGTTACGTTGTGATTATCTAAAAAAAGCTGTTTTGAAAAAACTGTGGGTTACGTCCCTTTTCCTTTTCACAGTCGATGTATATATTTATTATTTGTCTAATATTTAACAACACATTTTTATTGTATCCAATTGGTACTACACTATGTAATATCGATAAATTAAAAACCAGTATTTGAGCACATAATTTATGTATATTGCCTTTGAGAAGGCGGTTTTTGTACGCTTAAACCATACTTGCACTCACATAAGCTCGTGAAAAATGTTTATACGTGAGTCAACGAACTTGATAAAAATGTGCTCTTTTGATAATTATGTTGACGATAATATTGTGAACTGGCAGTGTGGCCAAATTCACAATATTACCGCGAAAACTTTATTAAAATGCTATCAGCATTATTTTATAATTCCCTTCTTTCTATCTGTCAGAAATGAAGGCTTATATTATAATTAGAAGCACTAATATAGGTGAATTGGAAATAAAGTTTTATTAAACTTGTTTGTTTAAAAATAATACAAAACATCATCAAGTCACGTATTTTCTATGATAATACAACGTAAAACGTTAACATTATTATGAAATAACTTTCCAACTGCATTTTTTGCACAATTGTTCCGTATAATTGAATAATTCGAGCTGCATTGTACAATACAAAAATGCAACTGAACTAAATGATTTTATTTTGATGTGTTTATTGTGTAATTTGACACTTTTTATATGATAACTATATTTGGACTATATTTAATTAAATTATAATCATCATCCTACCACAAGAAGTTAGTAAGTCACAAAAGTGACGCAAAAAAGGAATAACTCTATTGGTAATTACTGCATTTTCTTAACTAAGAATACATGGGTATAAAACACATACTATTATAAAGATAATCTTGCTTAATTATTGTAGGGTAGATAGAGTAGTAGTTTAATAAAATGTGTGTATGTAAATCCTTGAACAACATCTCGAAAAAAGGTGTTTTTAAGAGTCGTGATTTATATTCAGAAATTCAAGCATTGTTTTTTGGAGTCGGTAAAGATACGATAACGATAGTTGAAAATGAGAAGTTATTTGCTAAGTTATTGCTCTTCATGCTCCCCGTTTTAAATATCAGATAGAAAACATTACAGAAATCTATGCCCTGAAAGAAAAATCAATGCATTAATTACTGGGGACACCACAACCGTATTGGCAAATGAGCGTTGACAACTCAGTTATAGTACCAATTGTGTTATTAAATCCTCAATAATTTTGTCACCATGCCTCTTTAATACTTAAGTTTTTTTATTAACCGCTTGAATACCGCGCAAATAAATCATTTATATGTCCCAGAGATGCTGCGCGTTTTTGAGAAAAATAATTTTGCCTAATATACACTCTTTAAAAACCTTTATTGACTCAGTATAGATAGCACTACACATATTCATCAACATATAGCTTATATTCTTTAAGAATACCAAGTATATGATTTTTAAATGTCTTGGACATCCGTGTTCGCTTGCATATGTTCCGGACACCAGTGTCCGCTTGTTATCCAAGTGGTTAAAACTGACAAGCACAATATAAGTTGTGAAAATATGTAAACAATTCGTGGCAAAGTTTTACAATGGCGTACGTACGTACTACGTATATTGCGTTAAAATACTTAATGTCGCAATTCTCAACATTCCAAAATAGCAAACCTTGCATTGCCTGTATCAAATTTGCACAATATCTGTATCAAATAACATGAGCGAGCGATATTTCTATTAAAAATATGACGAAAAGAAAAGAAACAACAAAACGTTTGAAAACGTCAGCGAAATTAAATTGCGAATGCTATGATTTCAATTTTAGAATTTCTCTGATCAAGCTGGTAAAGTAGACATCTGTAAAACCGTAAAAATGTTACCATTATAAAACTATTCCATCGAATTTTCCGCTTAGACCTTTGTCTTTGTTATTATGTAGTAATTAATGTACACGAAAGTTGATTGGTAGACATTATTTGAACTATTTATATAATATTTACCTTATATTATAAAATAATAGAAACAATTATTAAATATTTTTCGATGTTCTCGGGAGTAAAATTGTAGAAAATCATTATTAAATCAGAATAAATGTTGATAGATACCGTACCGATGAACGTAACCGAACCTGATCTTTGATGAAATTAATTTACATTAATCAGCCTAAAATTAATTTAAAATCCCAAGCCTTACCTTTCACCCCTACGTATAAATATATCGATTAATTTATTTTAATTAATTCTTTGTATACTTTCTTAATTATTTATTAAAATATACAGTTATCATTGAAATGCATATTGTTAAATTGAAAAACTTATATCATCAAAATGAACACTCATGATCTTGTTTTTTATAATTTCAATGCGTCGTATAATTCTAATAAATGATTTATATCTCATTATAGAAATTAAAAATGCAATTTTGTTATCAATATTTTACAATCTCATAAATTGTTTATCGGATGTTTTATTGATTATTATCACAAAGATTAGATAAAGTGAAATTATATGTATACAATTTTGTTTTTAGTGTATCAGATAAAAGGAGATTATCGATTGTTTAAGTAAAATAACGCCATTTTAAAGTGTGGTAAAAACTTCTGATCCAATTTTTTATGTACGCTGATTAAATACTTTTATTAATTTAATGATTATTATCTACATATATAAAATGATCATGCATTGTATAAGTGATCAATTTTTCGATTTAAGTATAAAATCGAGTATACCATTTCAGTATTTTTATACCTATCAGTGCTTCTTAACCGGATTTCATTTTTTTTCAGGGGCACACGAGAATTTAGTGTTTAGTTGTGTAATATAAATTTAACAAATATATTTTTTTAAGGTGGTTCCGATTGTTCCGATTGTTCCGAACACTAAAAAAAATTAGAATCACTACCCTTTATTATACAGCGATTCATTGCCGTTATGTTTACATTGGTCATAGATCCCTTACGACTAAAAACCTGTCAAATATTAATTGTTATTAATTATTGTGGACAGACGTTATAAAATAATATATCGTTCATATTCAGAAGACACTTTGGTAAGAAATAACTGTTTAGATTGGTTAATAATAATAACAGAACCAATAAAATCGAATAAGAGATTCTAATAGATTGTACGATTTTCGAAATTATTCGGCTCCTACTTAGTATTCGGATATTCGAATATTAGTAAAGTAAATTTGAATCGTTAGAATTTTGTACATTCACACAAGTTTTGTCACAAACGTCCCGGGTTTTTCTCTTCGGCATTCAAATGCACGGATGAACTTAAGCCATTCAAATATAATATTGAGAAATTACACCAAGCACCTTCAGTCGAAATCTTCAATTATATTAGTAAAGTGTTTTTTTTTCAGATTATTTATGTGTACTTTTTATTTACTCTATTTCCATAAATAAAACACTCATCCATAACATATCCATTACTGGAAATAATTCTGTGCTTACAACCATAACGTCTTATCTGAATTATTATGATAAAAAAAACAATGAATATTCATGATAAAGTAAACTTAATTTTGCTTTAATAATTAGATACAATTGTATTCTAGTATTTTCATTGACTACTTGTTGACGTGTTTTAAGAAATATGTTATTATTTTGTTCGAATATTCAATTACCTTCAGGTTTAAATATTCGATATTCGAATATTCATTATTATTTCATTCAAAAACTGTATCAATGATCCATCGTCATATTCATGGTCATAAAATATACCAATCCGTTAATCACAAAATCAAACAATGGCATTCATATTGCAACCAAGAGAACGGAATACTCATTCAAATGTAAATAAATTTGGCCTTCCCAAAGTATTAGCGGAAAGAATAAGTTTGCAAATTTGACTTAATATACGATAATAGACTCATCTGCGATTCTATAGAAAATTGTTTTATGACTATGCGACAATATTTCCGACCGCATTGACAATAGTAATCACGATGAGGTATAATTTAGCACCAGGATAGGGTTTGAATCACTATAAATACTAGTTAACGTCATATTCTCAGAACTTAAATGTTAAAACTATTATTTGTAGATTAAATCAAAAATGTACTCGGGTTATGAATGTTTCATCTAAGATTTCAATTACATGACACAGAATTAAAAGGTGCAATAAGCCTATCATTTTTTTTTTCATTAACAAATGTAATCATGTAAGTATGACATATTAAGAGTATATGGAGAAGTAAAATATTTAAAAACACTAGAACAGTGGAAGCTCTCATGAGTTTAATGTTTTCCATAATCTTACTCGTTATGTGAAACACTCGTTATGCGAAACAATTTATCCCATATAAAACAATGTAAAATACAATAATGCGTTCCACGACGGAAAAAATCGTTTTTTAATTTTTTAACGTTTATTCAAATAAGATTACATACTTATGTATTGTTAAGGAGCGTAACAATCTGGAATACGATTTCGATTTGCAAAAAACAATTTAAAATATGACTAGTTTATTAATTAGGACAAATAATTTATTCTTTTTTACTAGAAAGATGTCTTGAGAAATTTGTTTTTGCCGACGCTTCAAAATTTAGTGAAAATGTGACAGCATTATCATTGAATAAATTCGTAAAACGCATAGCCACCTCCTTATTAGGGTGATGCTTCTCAATCTACGATGCAACAGTTTTCCATGTTTTCAGCATTTCTCCTATTGCGCCAGAAGATTGTTGTTCTGCTACTTCCTCCTCCTCCACTAACAAACTCTCCTTTATAAATTATTGCTGTGAAAAACAATGCAACTCCATAAGTTATTTGATGGTCAGCTCTTGACCGTGCTCTTCCACAATCTCATCAATATCGTTGTTATCCACCTCCAGTCCCATGGTATTGAACAAAGATACAATCTCGTTGACTGTGGACTCCACCGGTACTGTTTCAAACTCCTCAAAATCACATTCGACAACGCTCTCTGGCCAAAGCTTCATACAAACAAAAGTGACTTTAAATATTTTTGTCGTTACAAGCAGACAAAAAGATAAATAAAAAGTAAAATATGTATATTTATTATTTTATAAAATGATATATATTGTGTTATTAGATACTATTGAAATATGTTTGGAGCCTCGATTATTGTACGTATATACTGCATCTTAGAATTTTAAATTATTTCTAAGCATACTTTTCCATACATTAATAATCTTGTTATCAATAGCCACGTTGCTTTAATTTTTAAGAATCAGACTTTGGAAGAATTATTTTAGCGACCGTCGCGTTAATCAACTTGGCAAAAAATCTATTCACTTAGTTAAATATAGATAAATTCAATCTTACTCTGTTGATCATCTGTCATTAAAAATAATATTTAAATTTATTCAAATCGACTTTGAATTGCATGAATACATTACAAGCATTTTTTATACTTTAAAAATAACCACACAATACTATATTATTAACCTACAGGTGACAGAAATTGCATGCTTTTGGTCTTTTCTATTATATTATATAAATAGGTTATATGAAAACGTGTTGCCTAGTTGCATGCTGATTATAACAATGAAAGGTCTCCGTATGCAAAACAGCATACAACACATTATTATAACATTATTGGATACCGCTTAGGCCTTAGATAATATGCACATTTTTCTCGGTTTGATGCATTTATACAAAATATAGCTGTTATATCTTCATCCTACTCCCAGAAGTTGTTAAGTATCAAAAGAACAAAAATGAGTTAAGTACGCAAAGAGATTCTTCAATTAAAATTAATTGTCTAGGATAAATCAGTTGGTGCAATTATTGTACCAGTTTGCCAAAAACAAAGCAGATTTTATGGCAGTCGATTGTCTTTAACTAATAATTCATCACATTATCTGTGTCAGATTGGCATATATCTATCTATATTTTGACAATTCAAATATCTATGTATTAAATTAATCTTGAAGTTTGGTCCTTTTTGTAATTTTGCTATTCATTCAAGAACTGTCAACCTGTTACCAACAACTTCTGCCAATATTTTTGTTCTTTCATCGTTTATGTCCCATTGTAAAAAGGGTTTTCTTCTAAATAAATGAAAGCAAACTCTTGATAAATTCATAATTAAATTTCGCCACTCCCACAACTGAGTAGCCAATACTACGGGTTTTTGTTATATTCGATGGATTATATGGTTAAGAGCTGAAATTCTCGAATGGAAACATACATTTTTTCGATCGATTTTTTGAACATAAATTCGTGAATGTTTGTTATATTCTGTCGGATTCTGTGTCAAAAATTGTAACAATACACATTGAGTAAAAACAATTATTTTATAATAAAACCTTATTTATAAGAATTACATAATTTGTATTTTACATCATTTTGATACAACGTGTATTTATTTGAATACAATCTAATAATTATCATATAAAATTAATTTAAGAAATGAGAATTGCAACCTTTTGCGTTTTATAAGTCGGAATGGAATGTGAAAATAGTAAAAATAACTATTAGAAGATGCTGTTATATATATAAAAAATCTATTAAATAACGGTTTGTTAAAAGAAGCCAGGTACAGATAAAAAACTGACTACCTATTGTTAAGCCACTATCTATTGGCGATGATGCTTTGTACGTTTTTTGTTTACCACGTAATAATTATATTTTATTACGTGTGTCTATTACTTTCGGCGTGACAACGCGATATCTAAATAGATACCGTTTTCTGAATATAAATACATATTTTTGTTTATCGCATATTATAATCGGTATATTATATTATCGGTTATTACGGCAGATATAACAGATTACTTCATATTTTTAATTTTAAGAAGTCGTAAGCTTTTGACATCCTCCTTCATTGTTAAATTATCAGTTTAATACACTACATTTAAAACTTTTTTACACGATTTTAAAATAACACCATCTACTAAAAAGAACAATTATTATATTTTCTTACTCGATTGCCAAGAACAAAAAAAAAAGAAGCGGATAACGGATTTCCTAATAAATCTAAAATTTAGATTGTCAAAGACTACGCGTCTAAATAAATTGTTGCTGCAAAAAGAGGTTCTAATGAAATAGGTAGTTTTCTATACCATTATTTGAAAGGGGAATATATAAATAATAATGTGAATTTTTGAGAGATAACTGTGCTGAGCAAAATAAAAATACATATCGACTGTGGAAAGGAAAATGGACGTAGCCCACACATAGCAAATTTTACAGGAAGCACGAAAAATGTGTTTTGATGTTTTTAGGCCATAAGCAAATTGTGAAATATACACAACCTTGAAGTGCACGGAGACTTCTAAACCGGTGTTTAATTGAAATAATGTAATATTAATTTAAGAAATTGACTAGAAACACCGTTTTTTCAGTCTTTTTTTTTGGTTTTAATTCTCACAAGCTCATCTTTTTTGAAACGTAAAAGCTAAATTTAGATACTAATTCGGCATTTGCAGCTTACATCCTTTTGATAGAACGTGTATCATGTTGGTTATTTTGTGATTATCGAAAAAAAGCTGTTTTGAAACTGTGGGCTACGTCTTTTTTCATTTCCACAGTCGATATGTATTTAGTTATACCGAAGGTTCTAAGAAAGCATGACAAGCATTCTAAATCATGCATTTTAAACATGATTCATGTTTTTTCATTTTTCTTGGTTAATAACTAGGGGTTGGATTTGTTGCTTATCAACTTGTGCGAGCATGGCGACGGTTTGAGCACTCTTCGTTATCATAATATTTTAAGCAGTCATGCAGTCAATATGTTTAAAAGCTTCCAGGTAATCGTCAATCACATATATCACCTTGCAGCTTTCAAGGGATCGGCATATAAAACTGTCTGTTGCATGCAGAATAAAGTGGCCTATGGGCTTGGCTCTTAACCAAATGATTTACGACCCGGCCACGATCGTAAAACACGTCTGGGACTCTTTTTTTTATTTAAAATATCCACCTATGGACATTAACATAATGTTTTTATAATTTATCTTATTGTGTGTGAACCTGCACTGTCAGAACGTCAAATATATCACGGATTTCGTGTATGGTTTACTAATTTGTGATATTTACTGCGATATTCGTGTATTTTAACACGTGTATTTGATTTGTTTAGGTTGTCTTCATTTATTACATGTGTTCTCAGATGTGTGTCATTCATAAGTAAGAAAGCATTCACAACCAGTGCCGGTGCGAGGTTATTCGGCGCCCTAGGCAACGTTTATTGGCGCGCCTAGGGGATCCAATCACGGGCCCGTTTTGTAACCCCATGATTCCGGGATTGAAAATTTCCCATAAAATCATGTGGGATTTGCGGATTCGGGATTGAGAAATTTTAGCTCGGTGAATTTGAAATCCTGGGAATTTACCGATTGCCTAAAATTATGAAATGTGAGATTTTTTTTGTTAATATTTTGGAATCAGTCAAGTAACGCGCTCATATGGATGACTTATTTTAAAATCTTTCGAATCACGCCACCTATGGATGCCGGGGTGCAGCGACGACCGTTGCGCATTTCGGTGCCTGGCGCAATACACGGAAGTACCTAATGACTTTACCCGCCCGAGCCTGGCTCACAGTCCGGGACGGGGAAAGGCCCGTGGGCCAATTTCGGGCCCATGCAGACCTCTTAAACATTCTTTCACAAATCCATAAATCGTTTCGAGCATTAGCTGTCCGTATTAAGATTTGAACCTGTCAACACCACAACTGAAGCTACAGATGACCATTCTGCTGTAGGCTCAACTAAATATCCATAATTACCTGCTATAATATGTTGCCTAATGCCTACTGATTCACGTGCTCTACATAGCGTATTCAATTTAGTTGAGTCTTCAAAATTCCTCTACATAAATGAATAGATTAACTTTGTTTATACGATATCATTATCAGGCATTAAAAGTGTTATCTACGTTGACTACCGTATGTATTTTAATGCACTTGTATCTGTCCAGCCTACTTTTCTCCGTGAGAAAGCAAATGCAAGTAGACATTCAACTTTGTACGATGGAAAAGTGGGTTGAACAAATTCACTTGTTGTCGATTCTATACTTGTGTCTACAGTTTCTCCTTTTCTGAACCGCTCGAAGGTTTGCGTACGGTTGTTGTATTGTTTTCTACTTCCCAACGTAATTATTACTCACTTAGTAATTTTGTCACAGTAAACGCCTCTTGCTTAGACTTTTACTTAAGCTAAAAAAGCCTACAACCTCAAGCTAATATCACCAGATAATTACGTATTCATTCTTTGTGAATGCAATTTATGTCTTCTGTATTATTAAATGTTGATAAAAATGCATTACAAAGTTTAAAATTGTATGCAATTTACTAGTAACAAAACTTTCTTATGTAGGTAAAAAAAATAGTGATGGAATTTTCTTTTATTTAGTTTCTAGTTATTTCTCTTTTTCGTGGTTCATATTATATTAGTTTTAGGATGATTACTGTCAATACTTGGTGGAAAAGCATTATATTAAAAAAAACACAATACTCCTTTGTACTACTTCCACTTTTATTTAGCAAGATCAGGATTGATTTCGCTCATGACGAGCATTAGCAACTGATGTTCATTAGTTGATTCATCAGTTGATAATGCTTTTCATGAGCGAAACCGGCCCTGCTCTTGATGGATAAAAGTAGAGGTAGTACAAAGAAGTATTGTGTTTCTTCAATCATATTATTTTATATTATATACTGTATGTCTCAATATTTTTCCTCTATTAAATTTCATTTATCTTCTGTACGGCTAAACTAGTTAACTAAACTATAGTTAACTAAAACAGAATTTATATTGAGAGAGACTTTATTGGACTTATTATGATTAATAAGTGGAAATAATCGACTTTATAATTTGAAAAGAAAACGGAATTAACAGCTTAGCTGCTTCCAGTAAATACTTTATTACCAATAAGAGTTTGTTTCAGAGTAATCAGTCAATCATTTTGTCACTTGGCTGATTTTATTTACATTCCAATAAGTTAATACAAAAATTCATATGTATAATAATCTAATATAATAATTTTATTTTATTCATTTTAAGCCATCGATATGACTGAATTTTAAAAATACAAATAAATTCGGTACGTATATTTAGATATATATAAAATAGTTTCGACGATAACGTAATGCCAAAATAGCTTTCAACTGTATTATTGTACAAAAAGTTGTGGCATTTAGAAACTATTCGGCCAATACAAATAAATTCATTTTAAAGCATGTTTTTATATAACACTTTTATTAATATGGTTTGTTTCTTTTGTTATTATGCACACCTATTAATCAATCTTTCCTTATTTCCAATCAATTCTTTATTCACCATGTTGAATTATTTTATATGTATAAATAGCAATATGTAGATTATTTATTTCTGCTTGTGCATTGCTTCCTTGTGGTGCAAAACCGGTTGAAGATTTTGCATATCTTTGTTTTATGAAAATGTATTATTATTCGACTTTAAAACATCTTTTTTTTAACATTCGAATCATTCGAAGTTGTGTATGCTTACATATTGTCTCATTTTCCCCATCAAACGACCCAAGACTAGATTTTCGAATTATTCAATAAATAAAGAACTTGGATGAGCTCGAAATGATAATCAGGTATGGTATACTGTATATTACGTAGATATTATCAAAAAAGTAAGGTTATTACGTTATATTATTAACGTCAAGTTTATGCAATCGAAAAAGAATGAATCATGTCCGCTCTAAAAGTGAAGCACGTTGGCTCTTAATAGAGTTTATCTCAACAGATGTTTCTGCGTGTTAATCAGTAGATAAACCTCTCTTTTCCAAAAATAGTATGAATATGAATATGAGTAGGGTAGAAATACCGCTTTCAATCATTTTAAAATAAAATGGATTGGGATTGAATTTTTATCTTAAAAAGCATACATGTCTTCGAGCTAAAATTCATTAATCGATTGAAAAAAAAACAATTGATAAAACTGTGCATACTAGCATAAGAACCCGAAAATACTGCGACCGAAACCAACGACTTTTAACACTCGATCACGCATTTGTAACGCAATTACATATTTTCCATTTAAATTTAGGTAAATAGTTAGGTGACCTTGTATTTATGGCTATTTGAAGTTGAAACTATTTAAAAATGCTGAGTAAATTTATGGTTATTCCGTGACGCCTGTTTGTCTATGCGATACGCAGTCAGCGCGGGAAATTTTTCCCGCCATCAGTTTTACCGCGTTCGATTTCCTACCATCCGTTTTTCGTCAGCCATCTGGTTTCATAAATACGACTGTAAATTTTGTCACACAGAGTTTCTCATTCAAAACCGAAAAGATAATTAATAATTGCACCTATTTTCCATCAGAACTTTCTCGATAAAATCAGGGGTGGGCTGGAGGGGGCTCTGAGGGGCTCGCGCGAGCCCCTTGTTAAATTTTACCACGGCCGGCGAGCCCCTTGTTAGATTAATAGAAAACAATATTCTCAGATCAAACTAATACATAACTCCAATTTCTGACATATAATATCTACGACAGCTTCCAATATACACAGTAGTACATTTTTAGCCATTTACATTGATTAGTTTATGGTAAACTGTATATTGTTGCATATTTTAAGTGTATTAAGTAACAATCGTTTGTTTATTTAAACGTATTGCATATAATTGGACATGATTAATAAATTACTTTGATATTTAGCGAACCCCTTGTTAACGTATTGGCAGCCCATCGCTGGATAAAATGTTAATACACATGATGCCCACATTTGTTATTTACCCAGTAAAATAGAACAAGTCAATTACTTAAATAAAATCAAATATGTACTCACTTTTGAACAATTCTATAGATATATAAATCATAATTAAAATAATGATTTCTCTTTTTTTAATTGCATATAGTTTCACAAAAAATCTACTTTTTGTAAGAATCTGCCGCAATAAAATACGTCAGATATAATTTTAACCACTTATCACGACTTCAAAGTGATATAAAATACATCTCTTGAAGCCCAGATTACTGTAAAAATGCTTTCATTAGCAATAATTAAAACGAGGCCTGTTTAGCATTCAGTGCAAAACGTGATTCAAATTAAATCAGTCTTTTGTGAACCAAGCTCAAGTGGTAACTGGTTGCCTAGTTATACCAGTTCGTAAATTTCTATTCATTGTGAATAAAACGTAAAAAAAGAAACTGACAGGTGGTCATGTCAATGAGTTACACGCTATAAAGAATTCTGCACTGACCAGTTCTGAACTGCTACATTAATTAGAATCTGGAGTTCTAAAAAACTTACATAAAGTGATTTAGTAGGACGCCTGTATAAAGTTGTTCTATATTACATCGTGAATTGTATATTATAATATAATTTATTTTCTGTATTCACTGTATTAAAAAGTATAATCAGTTCATGATTAATTAGGTCATAGCTGACCACTAAATCCTGGTACAGTTTTCCAAATCAATGTAGTTATAAATCACTTTTATGGTGTTCACAGTCAATAATTGGTCCAAAGGCATTACATTTTTAAAAAATAAAACATTTTTTTGTACAAATTTGAACATTATTTAACGTGATGAGAACTAGTTTTGTTTTTATATTTATACATAACTATTATAATACAAGTACAACTATTAAGGTTGTAACAAACAATTGGTAATATATTATGCAAATAATTTACTGATACAGCATACTAATAAGTAACACTAAATTTAATATGATAACAATGTTTGGAACCTCTTAAGGGTTGAATGGTTTATTAAGTTTTAAGTTTTAACTCTTTTTTTTATTCAAATCTTATGTCACGTATCGTATCTTTCCAAGAAAGTTTTGACTAAAAAGTAGGAGCTTGGAATCAAAATCGGGATTGTAAAAACGGTCGACTAAATGTAAAATTTAGATATTTTTTTAATCATAGTCGGAGTCAAAACATCTGTAAATGCCGAAGTTGGAATCGCAGTTTTTTTTTACAATTCCACAACATTGCTGAAAAGAAACAAAATTGTGTTTCTCATCCATCTATTCAGGTTTAATAATGTTTTAAAATTATTTCAACGGGTGGTAATTTATTAATATTAAAAATGAAATTTAAAAATGAAAGATTGACATACTTTTAAGAATTGGTAAGTCTTGCGATAATTTTAAAAGTATCAAATCACGTTTCAGTCATTTGGAAAATTAATCAAGGTAATATATTTCTAATTGGTTCATTGAACGTATTGTATTAAAACAATATTCGCTAAATTTGGACTTTGTGAACTTGTTAACTTGTAAAGACGATTGTAATAAATTCCACCATTTTGAGAATTAACGCCACAATATTAGCCAAACTTTTTCCAGGTGTGGGTTTGATTCGTTTGAATACTGATCTATAGTTCAATGAACGGTTATGTTTTATTTATCCGAGGATTCAAACGTCTTCGTTGCAAGGATCATTCGTTAAGCAATTATAAAATAAATAATAACGATAAGCTGCAACAAAGTTTCTAATCGGCTGTTATGCTAGCAAAATTATAGCGTGGCATAATATAATAAATTGAATTTATTATCATATTAAAAAATGGCCGTTGGATAAAATATTTATTCGCTAATAATAAATAAAAATGCTAACGTATTCATAAAAAGCAAGTGCAGCGTAATAATTTATTTTCAAAGCAATAGTTGATACCTGATTAAATCACGACGTAAAGAATGACATGGATAAATAATTATTATTATACAAAGCAAGAAATATACAATTAGTGAAGTTTTGAGAGAATAACATAAATTTATACTTAGTGCTAAAATTGTATTAATTTATCCTGATCGTGCTGAAAAAAAAGCTTACTCTGTTGGTAAATGATAATGATTGTTTTAAATAAATTTATTTTAAATATGTATTTGTGTGCTCAGACACACTCAATTAAGATGTTACTACATACCGGGATTCCGGTATTCCAGTTGTTTTTTTCATAACAAAAATACTGGTTTTATTACTGGAAAATACCGGTATTAGAACATAATAATATAACGGTACAACTATTTATTGATAGATCGCCCAAGAAGCGCTAAATCTCAGAAGACTTTTTAAAACATTTTTGGTTAAATAGCACAAAGCACTTATTAAAGTTTTATTTATCATTAACTTACAGTATTTTTGTTGTTTTTTCATATATAAACTTTTGTCTACCGTGGCATTGCAATATTTATTTTTCTCAATTTAATTTAAAATAAATTAAATCTGCTCATTTAAATTAAGTGATTTCTTTTAATATATTATTAATAAATAGTTATAAATTGTCGTCTATGTGAAATCATTCAACTTGAATAATTAAAGAAATAGAAAAAAAATCATCTTGCAGCCGTCAGCTTCTTGAGACTAATTTGTCAGTTGAATTATTTATAACGAACATTTGCTGTTACCCGGATGCTCTTCATGCGACATTTTATGGAATATTTTATTTTTTAAAAAATATAAACTGCCATCAGTTACAGACGAAATTTTAAAATTCCAACACGTCTTTCCAATTCTAACCATGTTCGTTGTTTTGTGCTTTTTAACGCGTAGTAAAATATTTAAATAAAACATTAAATATAACCGTTCTTGCGTACTTTTCTTAATATGAATACTAACAATTCGAGAAGCCTTTGCTTCTTTTTTTATTATTTTTATAGTGGGTAAAGATTATGTCTTTATATTGCTATGTAAGCTTAAGGTTCTGGAATCTGGAAAGGGGGAAAAATGATAAACCAGCATGCCATTACTCGAGTGGACTATCAGTAAGGTTGTGAGAAGGTTGTTAAATTATTATCAGGGCTTATTTTTAATACGATGCTTAACTTATCAAATACAATATATACCGTTAATCCAAAGTGATTAATCATACTAGAAGGTAATGTGTAGAAAATCTATTCATTACTTCTCAACATCCTATTTCAATAAAGTTAGAATAAATTGAGAGAATCTATTTGTTGTTAGAATATTAGCCAATTATTTATTTTATAGTAGAAACTGTGAGTAAATATCACAAATAAAAGAAAGAGATTTTATATTTGTTTACCGCACCGTACGTTAAAAAATGAATTAAGAATATCATATATTTTATCATTAATATATCTATGTTAGAATGCATAGCTTAATTACTTTTCCATGAATTTTGTTATTATACATTTTTTAGAGGTAATACACATTTTAATTTTAGTCAATTTAGTGTCACTTTTTCATATTTTGTACCTTTAATTGTAAATTCCTTTCAATAGCAATTGTTTGTTACACCCTATTAATTTTCTTTTCTTTTGCAATATAAATAACACTGTAACATTGTATTGTCTTATTAGTTGATAATGCTCGTCATGAGCGATACCTGTCCTGATCTTATTAAATAAAAGTGGAATTAGTACAAATGAGTCATATATTTATTTAATTATAATTATTAATTACAATGAAACTACCAACTAACAGTAATTTTCTTAATTAAACTTTTAAATATGTAATAATAATTTATCCCATTAATTATAATTGCAAATTAGAGGTTGATGATTCATAAAATAATGTCATTTTCGTTAATTTTTTACTCATACTTTCTGCAGTAACTCGAGCGTTTTTTGTTTGGTAAATTTATCTTGCAAAATATTGTGTGTCTGGTTTATACGCGGTATATATAATATAATAAATTTTTCAATAAGCTTGTGTCTGTTAGGTAAACTTACAAACGATATTTAGATCACCGCTAATCGTAGCCTAACGAACGCATTATTGTAAATAAAAATTGAATAAGCAGTGCAATAAAGTGCAGTTTTGTATTTCCACGCTGCAGTTGTGTAATGCATTTCATGTATCTCACGGAAAAATCCGATATGTGGGTCAGTTTGGTGGTTTTTAAATGCATTCACTGCTCGGGAGCCGTAACATAATGCATGTGTATTATATGCGTAGATTATTCAATGGAAAATATGGCCAACTAGGTAAGTAATTAATTCTTATATGGGCATGGTATAAAACGGGTGTGAATAACCTCTGAAAAATATACATTAACCCACTGTCTGCTCGTTGAGTTTTGGATAAATTTGACATACCGGATTGAATTAATTATTTTCGTTTCTTCTTTTTAAATATTAAAAATAAAATAATAATACACGGACTGCACTAATGTTTTTATTTATATAGCATTTAGGTATGTGCAGCTAAGCAAACAGAAGTAAAATATTTTATCGCTTATTATATTGTAATATAAATTCTGATTGTATTTTGCCGTTGGAAGAGTTGAAAGATAAGTCTCCGAAATCAAATTTAATAATAGTTATAAGTATTTGCTATTTCTTTTTATCGGGTCCGTGGTGCATTGGTCAACATACTCTATTGTACTAATTGAAATGTAATTAATCAAGATTGCATTTCTTAGATTACTTTTGTAGACCACGCTTTTATCACGTGTTGATGACCGCTTCGACTTTCAGACTATAATAAACATATAAATTTTAATTAATGTTATTAGGTAGCCGTAAATATTACGTATTTATTATACAAATAATGCCTGCCCGGCTCCTATGGCTTAGCGATTCGCGTTGTTGGCTTCCGCGACGGATCTTACAGGTTCAAGTCCTAGTAAAAACAGCATAGGTTTGTTTCGTCTAAAAGTTTACTTCCACCCTTCCAATTCTAAAACTAGCAAAATATGAGTTCTGACTATCTGCTATATACCAACTATTCGAAAAAATGTCGACTAACTGAGTAACAATCAGTTCTCGTTGAAAAACTTTTATTAAGATACCTGCATTAGCAGGCTGTATGACCCACAATGGGAGTACGCATGGACGAATGAAAATAAAAATTGAAATTTGGGTGAGAATTTTTAAATTTAAAATCATGTTCCAGACTTACCTGATCGCTAAGGTAAAGCTTTCACTAACTTGACTACAGAAAGCGACGAATATTATTGATAATCCCTTATCCCCAAAAAGTGATTTGACAGGAAGAAGAGCTATTTTTTTGTCAGAATTTGTAGATTTATAATTATGAAAATTAAGCAGTGAAATGATATATTCAACAAAAAAATCACTACCAATATAAAATATGAGGAAGTCTCCCATGGTATAATATCAAATAATAATAAAATTTCGATCGTTATTCTTTATTGAGACGACATTAAATTTCAGATGCCAATATATTTTCTATGATTAATATTTTAATAATTAGTATTATGTATTATATAAAGTAAAGCTGTTAATTATACGGTATATGCGTTGGGAGTACACATTACGCGAGATGTCAACGAGTGTAAAGAGCTCGCGATCCGATTAGGGATAGCTAGAGCAACCTTTAACTAAATGCGGAAAATCTGGGACTCACTGTTGTACTCGGGAAAAACCAAATGCCTCCTGTTCGACGCATCTTAACAGTGCTGCTTTACGGTTGCTAGTCATGGCGCATTACGAAAGCGCAAAGTAACTGTATTCTGTACATTGAAAACAGATGCTTACAGCGAATGAAAGGGGTACGGTGGATTGAATTTGTCAATAACACGTAGATTAAGAGAGAGCACGTAATTTATAAAAAAAGGGACGATGAACCTGGTTTGGACTTGTGTTGTGGATGACCCAAGAGAGTGAACTCTGAATGTCTCTTCTACCAACCGGATGGATTCCGACGTCATTGAAAGCCACTGATGACCATCCACAGGACGTACTCAGCGGAGCTACAAGATGCTAGGATGACCTGGGAGGAAGCAAATAGACTGGTGGTGAATAGAGAATCTTGCAGGGACTATGTGGTGACCAATTAATATAAACATCATTAGCATGGCATGGTACATAAAAAGCTACCAAGGATATATCACCGTTTTAGGTAGTGGCCAGATTTATTAGTTTAATTTGCATAATGCGTGTCACTGATAATTAACACGTTTTCTAAGACTAAAATTTAAATAATATAAAGCTGACCCTATTTTTTCAAACATTGCTACAAGAAATATTATCGTTAAAAGTCACGCAATCTTATATGAATTAAATTTTATTTGGAAGTTTTACTGATAAAAAAACTATATGAGAAAATACTCATTATTGCTTTGAAGATATTATATAATAATGCAAACTTTTATTAAGTCATTCGTAATGTAAGGTTAAAACAAAAAAAATATCGGATCATTTTGTTGTTAATTAAAAGTTATAATTGTATAACTCGTGCTTTGAGGAGCCTTGGCCCGCAAGTGAATCAATCGCAGAACGATAGTCATAAAAATAACATTATAGAAACGAACTTATTTAGATTTTTTTAATAGGAAAAATCATTTCACAATCGCATATCAGGCGTTTCTTTTGTCAATATCTTTCGTATGCTACATGCACGTTGCGTCATCAAATCGAAGCTCTTGCTATGCGTGATAGATACGATTTTACTAACAATAAGTTGATACGATCTATACCAAAAAAATACGAAAGGTTTTAGTAACATTTTGGACCTATGTCTGCTTTTTTATCTTTAATAATTGTTTTTATCTAAACTCAATCACAATAATAATTGTTTTTTTTTATATTGTTGATATTTATCGCAATAAATATATAATTTCTTCACAGTATAAATGATAAGAGGCTTAAACAACGTAATGTTATTTGTTATCAGTACAAAAGAGACATATGGGTTATAGCAAACGATTTTTTTTAGTGTAAAATCATTATAAACAAAACAAAATTGAAGTTTATTTTAATGTGAAGATTTAAAAAGTGGTGGTGTGAGATGAGTGGTACATGTTATATAGAAAAATTTCTTCCAATTTTTCCCATCTTAAAATAAAGGCGAAGCGAGAGCGATTAGCTTATCACTAGTCCTGTCCTAGCCCAATCCTTCTACATTACTCTCTTCGGAAAAGGAGAGTTTGAGCAACAGAATTATATGCAGTTCAATTAGAAAAAATGCTTTTGTTGAGGTATCTTTAGAAGCCATATTATGCTCCACATTTGGACAAACACGAGTCAATTTTTTTTTAAATGTCAGAATCTGAAAAAAGCTAATTTAATAAAGAAGCCCGCTACTATAAAAGCTGTACGTCCTAATCATAATTTAAATTAAAAATAATAATTAAGTAATTTTCGATTACTCAAACGTTGTATCAATTCTTGAGTGTATTTATAAAAATAAAATCAATTTTATATTATCATATGACATGCCCTGATATTAAGACTGGGCTAAACAACTAATAAAAAAAACTTGAGATTAATTTATTTTCCCTTTTTTGAACATTTTAAAATAATCTCCTTCACTCCATGGTAATTTTTCAGTCAATAACGTTTTATTTTTTTATGTTTATGCAAACATAATAATCCATACAATAGAGACTGGTAAAGCAGTCGTTTGTCAACCTACCCGACTCGTAGGTAACTAACTACCTTTGGCCACCTGTGAGAGACCCGCGACGTCGCCTTACCTGACGCCGAATTGACAGTGGCGTGCTACGTCGAATCATTTACGCACATAATAATTGGTAAACTTTGGCTGTTCTCAGTCACGCCTGAGTACGATTACGCCGGGGAATGCCGATAATTTATTTGCCAAAACACTTTGTGATAGGCGAGAACGTTAATGATAGCGAAAATCAATACTTTTATGTTATATGACATGCGTTGTTTATTTGATAACCACAGCTGAATTATTTGATAAGGCTAAATAATGTTTAATACACTAAGTTTTGCAACTAATAAACGGTAATCTTTTGACATTTTAACACGTGTCAAGAAACCGTTAGATATTTTTTTATGATGCATAAATAAATCTATTAATGAAAGAATGAGAACTTCTCACATAATACGTCTATGAGTATGCAAATAATAATTCTTAAATAAATTGGTTTAAAAAAACGCTGACATGAGTATGTCCATATAAAAAAACTGATTGCGATAAATTGGAATATTTTGAAACTTTATGACAATTAACTATCTCACAAAGAAAATAAGATAGTATACATTTTTGGAGACCTATAGGCTATAAGTCCACCTGTGACTATTTTTTAAAATACAATGTCCGCTCACTGTGTGGAGAATATGGACTCCTAAACAGAATCTCAACAGAAGCATTTTTATGAGAACATTTTGTTTTTCATTTACTTAAACTCTTTTTTTTTCAAAGAAAGTCGGTATATAAAAAAATGGCTAAAGCAAGATAAGGATTTTTTTTTACCATGTCCGCTCCCAATGTGGAGCATATGGACTCCTAATGGAGTTTATCTCAACATAAGTGTTTCTACGAGAACTGCTTGTTACTCAGTTGCTCAATCTCTCTTTTTCCAAAGAGAGTAGGAATAGAAGGAAAGGGCTAGGACAGGACTAGTGGTTAGCTAATCGCTCTCGATACGCCCCGTTCATATGATAGGATGGGTGAGAGGGGGGAATTCAAGACATCACATACATCCATGCCTTTGAACAGAAATTCATAAATCGATTGAAAAATCAATTTATAAAACTGCCCGTACTGGGGTTCGAACCCGTGACCTCCGTAGCGGTAGCCAACGACGTTGACCACTCGACCACACAGGCGGCAATAAGTAATTACTGATTAGCTAATGGTGCTTAGGAATCGGATGGGTGGAAGGGAATTCCAGAATTCACGAACATCTATGTCGTGAAAAAGAAAACAATTTTTTGGTTGGAAACTGATCCTACCCGTAATGGTATTCGAGGCCATGAGCACCGTAAGAGAAACCAGCAACGTTGAATAGGACTAGACCACACACCAGAAATGATATAGATTACTAATTGATATAAATTTATATGATCAACTCTTCTATAATACGCAGATAGGTATTGTAGCATAGAAGATAAGGTTTACATAAAAATAAATAAAGTAGGTTTTCTATAATTATTAAAATTAAAAAACCAAACATTCTCGCGTCAAAAATTATCACTTGCTTTTAAATTGTATGACGTGTGAAAATAACGTTTTTCAAGAGAACTTTACCACATTTTTTTTAAAAATTTGCTGTAATTCAGTCGGAGAAAAACTATCAATATATTATAGCCTTTAGAATCTCTGAAAAAACACGATTTTTTATTGTGCTGTTTTCAATTGTTTGTGTTTATATTGTAATGTATATGTAATGCAAAACGCCTATGAAAATTGTGCCCTCTTAGCGCATACACTATTGGTAGAGAACAATGAATGAACGATCGTAGGTGTCATTTTGTGATCGTGGGAAAAAATCCCAAGTCAGAGTTAGTTGTTGCAATAGATCTCCCCGCCGACCCCCCCTCCCTTGTCCACGTACCGCCATTGAATATTAATCCAATCTGAACGGACAATAACGATTGTTACCTCGACCGTTCTTATGAATTTATGAACTTCTGATAAAAGCTTATGCATGCCCTAAGCCTGACTTAACTTTACAAGTCTATGCGTTTTATGATGCCGTAGGAATTCCTAAGAATACAAAGCACGCAAATAAATTGAATACAGACGAGTATTTAATAATATAAGATGTTTTTAATACGCTTTAAATGTAAATCATTTGCCAATTGTGGTACTTGGTAGTTCTATACTTATTTAGTAATAGTTTTACAGGATCTTTAAATTGTGTTGCCTTTCCTAAAGTCGCATGAGTGTTCAATGCTTTTGTTTCTATTAACTCCACATCCGATACTGACATTTATGAATTACATAAATGCAATTGTCTATACAAGGGGTGGGAAACCTTCCACGATTTTATGTTGAATGTTTTATCCCGGGATTGCAAAAATTGCCAATCCCGAAATCGTGGTATCACAAAAAGGGTCCAGGATTGGATACCGTGGTCTGTATAGTATGTAAATATAGGTTGTAAAACACATTTAGCTATGTGCAAAATCGTCACATGTATGTGTTCAATGAATACTATTCATAACTAAGGAACAAACATTCAAAAAGTGATTTGTCACAATTTTTTAAAAATGCCGTTTAATATCAATTCTGATGATAAAATCTATGAATGGAAATCACAATAAGTGTTTAAAAAAGGTTTTTCATATAAAAATTAAATCATAAAGTTAACACATTCAAGCAAACTGTAATTACTCCAATACCCAAATCATCATTTCCCAAGATCTGTATTTGTGTGACAAATCACTTTTTGAATGTTTGCTCCTCATTACTAAAGGCTTACCATCTTCATGATTTGCTTACAACATAATATATGTACGCATTACATTATATTAATTTGATAAAGGCGTGTCATTTGGGGTTACGCTGTCTACGTATGATAAATTATGATTATTCTCCATTAACAAAGCGCCGAGATTCGGGTTTGAAATTTGAGCCGACCAAGAAGAAAGGGTTGACTCCTATAAGATTTATTTGAAGCTTTTTTAACGTCATTAAATATCCCAAATGCCACCGGCTAAAAAGCCAACCTTGGTAATGCAAAATCGTGATCGCATTGTTATGAAATAACTAGGGACTGGTCGTTGAAAATTCTTTCTTTTTGTCGCTATTATTTAGGAGATTCGTGAGTATTTTTTTTACGACGATTGCGTTATCGTTAATACACTTACATATGTATATACAGTGGATTTTTTTTATTACATTGTACCAATTGAATTGTAATTAATCAATACTGCATTTCTTAGATTACTTTTGCAGACCACGCTTTTATCACGTGTTGATGACCGCTTTGACTTTCAGATTATAATAAATATATACATTTTAATCAATGTTATCAGATATTACGTATTTATACATATAATGCTTGCCAATAATTATTCGTTACTGCCTTATTTTCCTGGAATGTCAGCATACAAATATTAGTAGAGTAAATTTAAAGTGATAGTAAAAAAATGCTTATGTGATAATAATTTAAATTTGATTAATTTATTATTCCACAGGTTGTGTAATCTTTGAATTTTACCTGATTAAGAAGTATCTTCACACAAACTATCGTGATGGCTTTTTACGACTGAGCTAAATATGTATTTTAATTCTATTATAAATTACAAAATGGCGACTGGGTTTTTTTTTTTACTTTTCTACTAGACACAAGGAGAGGGGAAGGTACAAACAATGCTATTAATAATTAATTACTTGTATAAGGTACGGTAAATTCAACAAAAGTAAGCTGACTGTACTGCACTTCTTAAAATGTTTTATACTGTTTAGATTTTACCGATAGTTTGTCTGAAGATGCTTCTTAAAGGGGAAAAACGTGTCATAATTTCGAACACAATTTGTGGAGTAAGAAAGCTACCAAATTAAATTTTATAAAATAAACTTCGATAAAGTTACCGCCGAATCCATCAAAAATACTCATTTGATATTTGGTGAGTCTGTACGTGTTCTCAAATGGACTTCTAAAGTTTATACTAAATTTGATTTGTTAGCATTTGTTGATAGGTTCACTGTGTGATTTGCAAATGAGCATAAGGTGTCTACGTGAACTGGCTTCACTAAGGATTTCTCACCTCTGTAGCGATCATACCCTTCCTTTGGCAACGATGAAAATGGAATTATAAACTAACAAAAAATTAGCGATGAATGAGGCTCGAAGAATTTTGAGGCTGACGCGCTCTAGTACTTAAAGCTTTAAAGATTTGATATCCAAAAAAGTTCACTGGCAGATTTTAACTAAGACTTATTGGTTTTTCAACCGATGCATAGAATTGTAAAGAAAGTGTGGTTGTCTGTGATGCTTCTTACGTAAATGATCCAAAAAACGAAGCGTATCGGATAAGAGAGCTTTTTTTATTCCTGCCCTATCTTTCTATTCCTATTCTTTACATACAAGTTCAGCGACTAAATAGCAAATATTTCTAGTAGAAAAATTTCTATTGAAATGCATAGAAAATACGAAATACACAGTTGTTTACTTTTTCTGTCTTCAATTAAGTCGATTAATTTATATTCTGGTGCAGTGTGAATACATTATTGATCAAAATGCAGTTTTTTTTTGCCAGAACGGTATTGCTGACTGCGATAATATTTAATGTTCATAAGCTGCCTCGTAGCATTGTGGATCACCACTTTACCTTCGACATCCAGACCACATAAAATATGATAAATAATCTTTTTTAAATGGATATCGTATGTCCATTGTCCAAATTTTAAGTCTGGGAATTGACAAAGCGTGGCGTCGCTTTTTTGTGCCTGCCTTGGGATGCCTTTGAAATATCCGTCACATGTCGGAAATTGAAAAGGATACTACAATACAATAATACACACCGACGTTTGATATATTTTGATAAATGTCAAACCATTTTTTATGATACGTAACACAAGAATGTAACTTAAATAATGTTTGAAACGAAGGGCAATATATGAGAACACACTATAATAATTTTAATTTTAACAATTAGTTTTGTTGCTGTAAGTGTAAGATATTCAAAACAAATGTTATAAAATGTTTCTCGATATACTGCGTCTTTTTCATTACGATTTACGTTATACTAATTTCAAAACTTGGACCATTATAAAATGAAAATTTATTAACAAAAAAAATGCAATTAAAACCCTACATCTTTTACAACATGTTAACTATTGTTGAAAAACATGATATTTACAAAAATAAACATACATCATTCCTTACTTTTAAGGTATTCGCTGACAATACTTGTGCAAAAAACACAATATTTTTTTGTACTATTTCCACTTTCATTTAGCAAGATCAGGACCGATTTCTCTCATGATGAGCATTATTAACTGATAAGAAATACAATTTGACAGTGTTATTTTTACAAAATATAAAGGTGTAATAAACAATTGATATTGAATAGAATTTACAAATTATGAATAAGTGACTCTAAACTGACTTAGATTCAAATGTTCAATGCCTTTAATCATCAAAGAGTAGTAAAGCTAAACTGGTGACTAATGGTAATTTCAAACATAATTATAATCTCAGGATCTTCCGAAAAGTGGAAGTATTTCTGATCCCGATTCGATCCGATTTGAACTGAGTGAAATTTGGAGAGAAGGATATCGGTTTAGTTGAAAGGTTTATTGTTACATTTCATAAATAATTTAACATAGCATGGAGGTAGATGTTGTGTATAAATAACAAAATAACCAAGTTCGACTGTAATTGTAATTTCTTTTTTTATTCTCTAAAATTTTATTTGTCCATCCAGGTGCGACAATTTTGTTGAAAGCATATTCAAACTAAATTTATCGTTATTTATTTTACGATTACGAAACATTTTTAAACCGAAGATGCTTGCCTAAGTAGCAACCGGTGAACCATCGGAAAAAAATTAAAACAATGCTTACTTTTACGACCTGTATTATGCGGAGACATATTGTGAGAAGTTTTAAAAAAAGATTAACAATTCAATTACCATTTATTACAAAACAGACACGTCATAACGCTTAAAATATACAGGTAAATAAATAGCAGCAGTCGCAATCTCTTGATCTTGTTTTAGTAGCGAACTGCTCTGACTCGATTTGATTACCTGAGTTTATTTACCACCCACGCCCATTTCAAAGGCGTGTTGGTATGAATGGACTCTACCACTCAAGACGATGCCGATTTAGTAACAAATTGCAGAGTTCCAGAACAGAAAAATACAAACGTCAAAATACTACATATACTAAATGATACATTAAAAAATATAATTTTGTCATCAATCAATTAGAATATTTTATTAATACTACAATTTTTTTTAAATAATAATATACGGTGTCAGTTTTTATTCAATGTCAGATTAAATATGGCATGAAATAGGACAGTATTTGGTATTTAATATTACCTGCCAATCATTGACGCATCGATTTAATACAAAAAATATTTGGATCACTAAATCGATGTTTACCCGGTTTTAGTGTGAAGCACGTTTATGCAGCGGTGGGTTGCCAAGACGTTAACAAGGAGCTCGCTTAATATCAAAGCAATTCTCAGTGTTCTGGTGAAGGAGTAAATTTTCTTTCTTACTTTATATGCAACACTTAAATAAGTAATCGATTGTTACTTAATACACTTATGTATCAATATTAAATTTACCGTAAACTTATCAATCTAAGTTGCTACAATTGTACTACTGTTTATACTGAAGCTGTGGTAGATGATATATAAGCCAGAAATTGTATTTATATATAAAATATAGTTATAAAATGATCGCGCGAACCCCTCCAAGCCCACCCCTGGGTATGTGCCATATCTAGAAAATAACGACGAAATTTTTAAATATTCAGAATAAGGATTGTTACCAAATTTTTGTTTTACAGTTTATATATGTAATATTTAAAAGTTAAAATTTGTAAGTCGTTAGGAAACAATACATGTAAAGAATTTATTTGCAGCTAATATAATTTGGGCTGAAGCGACTAAACAATATTACGTAAATTAAATAGATTACTGATTTTTTTTTTGGTCCGAAATAAAATAGAGAGCTCATTTGAATACTGATGAAAAAAATTGAGCAAGATATTACTCATGTGGAGATTGTAGCCTACATTAAGTCGTTACACTGTTACTTCCCTTCCTTTAAATGATTATTCAATGGCTAGACTGGCGTTCATTAGTTTAAGTGATTAAAATCGATACTTTCACACTAGCGTGTTAATGGTTGTTAGCATCGCTCAGACAGAGAGCTTTTATACCAACTCTGAATAAATAAAAAAGCTCTGTATAGATAGCAGTTTTCACCCGCTGAATTCAATATTATCTTCATGAGTGTGGTTATTCAGTGGTGTTATCTTTTGAATACCCGTTTGAACCTTCTTACTCATGGTACCCTTAAAATCGATAATATTAAAGATTTAGTCATTCTAAAATAATTTAAAAAATCATTAACATTTTCAAAACGTAAATTTAAGTATATTTTCATCATATTCTTAGATAACCTATCTGCTATTAGTAATTTTAAATGATTATGAGAAACTTTTAATCATTATTTAAATATATATATATTATTATTATATAGTCTCAACAACCAATTTGCTACCCGTGCGTGGAATGTGTGGGAAGATAAATGTCTTGGAACATCCAGAAAAATGTATGTCTATTTTTTCTTCGCTTTTGTCGGGTTATTGTTCTTTGAATTATCGTCGCCGTAGGGCCATAAAGGTCCAACTGAAGTCAGAAGTAGCAATACAGTTTTTTGTATGTATTTTTTTGTAGAAACCATATTTAAGGTTGAAAGTAAATTATTTTGAAGTATTATTTGATGCACCGTAAAATTCGTATGCTTAGAAAGATTTTTAAGTTTTTCAAGTACAGCTAGAAGCGAATTTTAAATATCGATGAAACTGCATTAAAAAAATATGAAAAAAACTTATTATTATTATTTAATATGGGTTACCATAATTAATCTACAAGTTAACTTGTCTATAATATTTTTATTGACATGTCTAGAGATTTGTGACGTGTCATGTTAACTCTCGCGGCTCGGAGACTAGAAAAATACTTCTCGGCCGATGGGGGTCTTTTAGGGACGCCAGTGGTTTCCTCATTATTGGCCTTATTCTTATGAATTTCAAAAAAAAAAATAGTCTTAGGGCTTTAAAATATCTCTCTGCATCATTCCTCATACATTTTTTTTATAAAAATCCGTGGTTTTTTTAATAAATAATCATATTTTAAGTTGCGCGTAAAATATACGTCGTTTCAGTGCAAATATCAATGTGCTACTGGCGCGCTTTGCTTAGCGGCGTTCAGCCTATTATCTTACGAACGATTGCTGATAAGCGGGCGCTTATCTCTTATCTTATCGTATTTATATAAACTACAAAAGGTCCAAAAAACTATGATATAAGAATACCTTAATTATAAACATTGTATCACCCATATTAAAATAGATATTTAAGAAAATGTGGGTATTGGGGTCGCATTTCTTGAGCTTAGAACCGGAAAGGTTAAAATACTTGATATATACTGCATCATATAAAAATAGAAAGCTCAATATATGTATGTATGTATGTACCCATTCAAGCAAGGCGTGAACAATACTGGATTTAGAGTTAGCCGTCATGTTATACTTGTCGGCGATTCCGCATTAGAAATAAATTAAAAGAAAGATGGTCGAGAGTTGTCGGTGAACCAGAATCTATTAAGATTAACATAACGAAGTCAAGATCGCTGCCAACTATGGAATAAATTGTGCACCGAAGACTTTCACAAGCAATTTCACATTCAACTATAATAGCAAGTGCCAATACTGATTTTTGTTTCTATTTTTGTATCAGTCTATGTAAAGGTGCAAGTAAAAGAAAAAAAAACGGAATAGTTTTTTTATATATTGCATGCGGTTAGTAAGTAAAAAGTACTGGTCAACAATGGTTTGTGAAACTGTGGTGCATACTTACAAATCTTTCCGTTGAAGAAAACACGGTTGAGTTTTAATGCAAATTATATCCGTTATACTATGCAACCAACTAAAAACTATTTGTTTATTGTTTTTGTTCTACGGTTGGCTAAATATAGTATATCAAAAAATAAAACGCTTTCTATACTAATTTCACATTATTTATTGTAGACTAAGACTGATTTTGCTCATCGCGAGGATTGTCAACTGATTTATAAGGATTTAAGAATGGTTTTGTATGGCTCACAATAGTATAATGAAGGGCTTTTCTCCATGTAACTAGTTGGAACGGTGTTTCGGCATTGTTCAAATCAGTATTCGCAAAAAAAAACTTTTTTTTTAGAAACCATTGGCTGATAGTTCCTTTTGAATGTACAATAACACTTTTAAAAATAATGTCATTTCACAAAACAATACCAGGATCATAGACTCTGATATATTGTTTTTTATAGAATAGGTTGCGAAAAAGAATAATAAGCAGTTGTCATAAACTTTTAATGGGATACCTCCATTAGGAAGCACAAGCTTTCACATCGAGAACAGATATGGATTAGAAGAAAAAAACTTTCGTCAAAAGCTTGACAAGAAGTGAGTTCCCGCATCTTCTTTTTCAGAAAAAAAGCACCGGTATAATGTTTCATTTTAATTGATTACTTATTTTATTATTGAGACCTGAAAAACACGTTCTCTCTTTAAAAATAAGTCGGGCACATGAGAATATTTTCCTGTCTTTTTTCAAAAGTGAAGTGGTAGTTTGCGGAGCGATGAGCTTTGAACTTTAGGCCTACAATATATTATCAACTCGTGCCATAAACTCTGCAGAACGTATCAAAATTCTGAGGAACGCGATTTTGAGGCATTTGATATTCTGAATGACCATTCATGACGTATTAATTGTACTGGCTCGTGTGAAATATTCGTGAGAGCACTGACCGCACACACGGTTCGTGATAGTTTTAAGTAATATTTCCCAACCGGGATGCGAACGAAGATTTGGGCAGCCGTAATTTCAGTTTCTGTTATCACGTTAAAAAATTACGTCAGGGCGTACGATCTTCACACGCCTTTATTGAAATATACGGATTGTTACGCCAACAGCAGCATCGTAGTGATAACGAAGATGCTTATCTGACACAAGGTAATTTTGTTCATAATTAAATAAAACAGTTTTTTTACTCAAACTAAATAATGTCTTTGATGCGGGCTTCCAGTTTTATTGGCTAATTTATCGTGTATGCCTGTCTAAACAAATTATGTTTATCCTTTTCTCATATATATCTCAGCTAAGTACTGCCAAACTTAAAAAGTATACCAGCTGTAGAAAACATTTTAGTAAAGCTGCCTTACAAATTCCGATTGAATTATCTATTTTCACTCAAGCAAATTCCATTTTCCGTTAGTAGGCATAAAGCTTTCGAAGCTGTACGTATTACGTATTGATTTTAGCTATTGGATACTTATATTATTTTTGTTCTGACGACTTGTTTGTTTGTAAGCTTGATGCGCCCTTGTTTAATTTTTTGTTGTTTGTAAAATAGCTTTTCGTTTATGCTACTATAGATATTTTATAAAATGTTGACTGTAATATAATACAGCTATTAAAAGTCACAGAATCTTACATTGAAATACTTTCTTTATTTTTACGTAAAGTACAAATGGTCACGACTTAATATTGTCATTTTTTTTTACAACGCATTATACATAAAAACAGACAAAAGCTCTCTCTACAGTCATCAAAAGTGGAAGAAGTGGAAGGTAAGAAATAAAAAAAAAATATGTCATGGAAAACATTATTAATATGTTATATGAAAATGTACATTCGGTATTTGAATCTTTGACCGCGTAATCGTGTAAAATGAAAGTCTAAAAGTGCATACCATTCGGCTATATAACTGAACTATTTATATTTATATAACTGCGATGAAATTTGTATAGAAGTCATAAATTGCATTATTAACGATGATATAAGTCTTATTGAATAAAAATTATTAGATACCATCCAAATTTACATTGAAAACCTTTACTAGGGCTTTGCTGTATGTGAAATTGTAAGTAATTTTCAGTGCATACAAAAATATTATCACATATTCAAATGGAGTCTTATTTTTTAGGTAGTTCTCACGAGGATGGACTAATCGCGCTCTCGGGTTTCGTTTTGTTTACCTTTCACACGGGCGCATTGAGGTCTCCATAAAGGCAAAAGTAAAGTCATCGCTTGCATATTAAGCGAGTTAGTAAAAATGATGCAAGGTATAGAGTGATAGATTTGGCGCCAAGCTTCTGAAATACTTGATAATGATACAATAATGTAAAAATAATGATGTAAACAAGTGAATTACAAATCAATCGAAAATCTGCTCAAAAAAAAAATATTGTAATTATTAAGTTCATCTATTTCTTTTCAATAACTATGTTCACTGACAAAACGCAAAAATTCAGTTGATATTTTCTTCACTTATTCATACAATAAATAATTAACGAAACATTGTTAAATATGGCAGTGCACAATAATTCAACATCCGTTCACTAATAACCATTATTTTTTCATTTATAGTTTTTTTTTAGGAAACGACGTCGAAATCATAAGTAAAATGTGTAAGCTAGATTCTTTTTAAAATTAATTTATCAAAAGGTTAGCTCCATAAAATATGATGGCTTCTTGGATCACGAAAATTCGACATATTTTTTGACGACATCGTTTCCGTTTCCTCGTATAAATAAATGCATGCCTTTTTAAACTTTATATTATTTTAAAAAATATTTATATAAACATTCGACGTGCAACCATTTCTGCTATGTTTGAGCTACAATTTACTAATATGTACTTTTAAATACTTATCAACTTAGAAATACATATTATTGAATTAAAAGCGACCCAAATTGTATGTCGCTAAGTATTCAGAATAAAGGTTTCACGCTTGTAGCCGAGATAATATAGTAGCGGTGTCCATTAATTATATTTTACCAAAAAGTTGCCATAGATGTGCAAACCAGTGCAACTAGGAAAAATAATATATTTCTTTGAAATTAAAGAATGGTAGCAGATGTCACCCTCCAAAAGACGTCCTTGTTTATATTTCTAATACGGGCACTTCCAAAAATTGATTTATGGATTTGTGATTTCGTCTAAATTCTCTTCATAAAATACTCAATCATAAAAACAAGTCAAAGCAATTAGCTAACTTTTAGTTCAGCCTTTGGCTTATTCTCCTAATCTTACTCTTTGAAAAATAGTGATTGAGTAAGAAGCAGTTCTCCAAGAACAATTTCTGTTAAGAGATAAGCTCTATAAGTAGTCCATATGCTCCGAATTGGGAAGGGGCATCGTAATAAAAACAAAATAATAAACATATTTATATTTGGCAATATATTTTCTTGAATTTAAGCTTACCCTTACTGTCTCATCTTGCGCGAGCTTTGAAAGTTTATCTCGAGCACGTCTACTTTGCATGGCTATATTTAGAAAGAAACGTGCCTCAGTTGAGAATTACGCGGGCCTCCGCGTTCGTTGTTTCTTCCACACCCACTACAATAAAAAACACTAGTCAGGGAGTGGAGGCTTTTAATGTGCAGGTAGTTATTGTGCACACGTGATTTGAATACATGATTTCAAAGGATGAAAGTGATTGAATTTTATTACAACCTCTAGTTGAATTTGGACTCATGTCCAACGAAAAACCATAGCGTGCTACAAACGATACTTTCAAATATTTTAGTTTGCATAATATGATTTTTTCAAGAACATTTAGATTCATTGATGTCAATATCGACAAAACTCAAATGAATTTGATTATGTTATATTAATTTGGCCGCATTGACCTATTTAATGAAGATCATCACATTTTTGTTACACTTCAGAGTATGAGTGATTCGCTTTTACTGATGTAATGCATGCGTTCCTTATTTCTTCAGGTTAAATTCAATAGATGGTGACATGACATCATTTTGTTTGGACAAAATTATCCCCTTTAAACCTATATGGATCAGTCATCAGGCAGACAAAACAATGACTTGCTAATGGGCAAGTCTATCTAAATCTCGTTTTGGCCTTATAATGGCTTACATGATCTGTTATTTTATGTTGTTCAAATCTTCATTTTATTTCTTTGCATTATCTCCTCATTGTATTTTTAGGGTTATTTAATATTTGTCATGGTGGTTGCGCTCTCTAATTCTCAATGTAGAAAATAGAAACAAAACAAAAAAAGAAAATTATTATAAATAATTCTCGACATGAAAACAATAATAATTTACACACCAATAAAAGTAATGTTATGAATATTCATAAATTATTGATGCAATAACTTTATTAAATTACGAAGGTGAAAAATAAGTGCATAATAATAAAATTGATTTTAATGTAATATATTCAGATCCAAAGTTCAATATTAAGTGTGAGAATTGAGAAAATGTTTCATTGAAATGAAACCAAAACTGATTGAATAATCATAAAAAAGAAATCTTTAATGGTGGCTTATTTTTACCGTGTTAGATTATTGGTTATAAGATCACGAAATAAAACTATGTATTATGAATTATTTTATTGAGATTTATCCAAAGAGCAATACAATAAATAGCATCGTAGGCAATGAATGCAAAAAAAATAATAAGGTTATATTATATTTCAAGATATTACAATGAATAAAAACTAATTGATATTCTGCAGTAATTGAAACTTTATCTTCTTTCGTTTTCTGCTAATTTAATTAATAAGTCATTTTGTTATATCTTCATTTTTGTATGCATGGAATCACAATTCATTTTATATTGGCCGAACCAGCGGACGTCAGCCATTCGAACCTAAGAGACCACTGAGAGCCGGTAAATTGCTCGAATTACAAATTATTCGAATTGCTTGGTTATTTAAACGATTTTTCACGACTTTTTCTACGAATTTTTTATTTTTATCTTGTGCGACACTTGATTAGAGAGTGAACTATAAAAATAATTTTCGTAAGTATTTATTTTAACCGTGTTCGCTCCAAATGGAGTTTATCTCAACAGAAGTGTTTCTACGAGAACTGGTTATTTATTAATAAGTTACTCAAACTGTTTCTATATATTTCCAGAACACATAGAAGACTTGGGCTTAGACAGAACAAACGGACAGAACACACGGAAACAAATTGATTATCTTGTTATTCGAGCAATTTACCGGGAACCGGGACCACTTGCATGTTTTTATTTTAAAACGTTCATATAAAATGATATAGAAAACAATGATTACCAGAGATTTTTTATCGTGAAATGGTTGTGACAATTGTTTAATTGTTATATACTATCAATATCATGTTAACAGCCGAGAGTTTGAAATGCGTTTATCAATTATTGCCTCTAATGACATTCTGTACTTTCAGTACTATATCGTTTGACGTTTTTACAAGAGCTTTTAGAGCAGTAGGTTTTCCATTATTTTGGGCGGTATAATATTTTTTAAACTATCTATTCAGAATAATTGAATACGTAGAGAAAAAAACACGCATGAGAATGAATGAGCTACAAAATATTGAACATAGCCGTTTAGTTGTAGTGGTTGACGGAATAGCAACTGTCCATTAATATATCAAAAAACTTGCGGATTGTAAAAAAAAAACAATAAAAGTTTTTAGATATATACAGTACTTCTCAGCAAATATTTTAATATGGCTGTATTGTAAATTATAATCGTTTATAACAGGAATGTGACTCTAACACTAAATTTGTTGAAGTCACTTTGTGATATACTGAATATTTTAAAACCCATATACCTACATAGTCAACAGTAAAAAACAAGGTAAAACGTGACTAAGCTCGAATATAAAAAAAATGAACTATCTAAATAAGTAAGTCAGACTGCTTCGTTTTGTAAACTTGCAGAGACGACTTGACACTACAGTGCATGGCTAGGATCGTGCAGGTGTAGCAAGTTCGTCGTCGTAAATAAGCAAATCATACAAATCATCATTTATCCTAGATATCTCAAACGAACATCACTCCAATCTACAAGATGTCGTAGACAATATTGTAACAATACGTAACTCATTTTTAGCTACTACTTTGTATTTAGACAAATTTTTATTTTCAACGCCTAACGCGTAAATTAATTATTGTGATTACAAGTGTAAGTATTTTTTTTTAATTTTTACAGTAATATCGTTTTTTTCTCTCCTGTCAAATTACCCAAATTCAAGATATTGTTGCAGTATTGGTGACGATGTGTTACACTGATTTCTTGTTCGTTGATTTTATTCGGTAGTAGTCAATAGCGAGCACACACAGTACGCTTTCACACGCGATTTAATTATTGCGTATGCTTTAAATCGAAACAAAAATATGTGTTAACGACGTGTAAAAGAGTTCCTTCTCGTTTTTTTCCGCTTCCGCTTCTAAAGCTTCCGTTTCACAGATTTTTTTAAGAATACAGTTTACTCAATCGCAAGTAAAAGCACCTATGTGTAAAGCCGGCAAATGGCGTTGTTGGGAAACGAGTGTCTCAGAGGAAACTGTCCAAAACATGGTGGCATGCAATTTATTGTGCGTTTAATCGAATACATATAAGTGTGTTTATTCAATTGTACTTGGTTTGTTATTTGAAATAAGAAAGATTTCACACCAAATACATAAAAAATAATCCTTCTTCCAGGAAAGCGTAATTGTTTTTCGTTGAATTTGGCGGTTACTCTGTGAAAAAAAATTGTAACATAAAGTTAAAATTTATGACTGTTTTATTCCCCTGGTTGTCTAGCAGGTGTCACACCTAGTTAAATCACTAGTAAAATTAAAAGTTATCCATTTGAACTATTATATTATAAAGATAAATTATTTTAAGAAATGATATCACTGCTTATATTTTCCAACATATTTTGTTTAATTATCGATGGATCTTCATTTTTTTTTTAAATTACAAATACGAGTAATGAAGAAAATAAAAATATGTTTTGTTAATTTAACCGAATCCAATTTATAAAATTCAATCAAAAATTGCATGTCCGTTTCAAATGATTGAATTCTATAATTAATTATTGGTCGAATTATCCGAGAATCACTACGCTGATAATAGTGGTGCCGGTGCAGTGGTGCATTCTCAACAAGCCACCGCGCCGCACCGTAGTAAACATTTTTTTACAAAACCACTCATCCGTTGTTTTTCTATCCCACGGTCTCAGGTTCGACGGTCGACAAATATTTACCGCAGGAGTTACAAAGATCTTATAATCGCACCGAGGAACACATTTGCAACATGGGTAGTAATTTGTAGAAGTAAAATAATGTTCTTATTATTAACTTGTACAATAATAAAATGCTGTTTCAGCACTTGGAACAATCGGTATCAGTTTGATTGGCGATTCGTGTAGATTGGCGAGGGCTTGAATTGACAGAATTTGTATTTTTATTATCAATTAGGAGCTATCTCCTATAATAGCCATATGAACGGATGTGTTTGTTAAGGCTAAGAATGGATTAAATCCGGTTAAATACTTTAAGGAAAGTTGGCGTGCATTTCCGTCAACACAATCTTACTTTGGATCGAAGTGATAATATTAGCTTTAACGTAGAATACATTAATATTATATAATACAACGATTTTGGATATTGTATGTATCTAAAAATGTAATTAATAAATCGTTTGTCTTACGATTGACGACAAATTAAAATACTATTTTCCTAGAAAACTAACTTTTTTCCATTGGAAACTTCTAATATTTTCCAACGAGGCGTGAAAAGTTAAAGAAGCGTGTCCAATGAAACAAAAATATGTTAGTATATATCGTTTACCTCAAACGAATACGATATGGTAATGTTCTTTAAATCAGCGGTGGTCTGCCAATATTAACAAGGGGCTCGCTAAGTCCCAGAGCTATTCGCTACTTAAATAAGCAATGAACTTTTTCTTAATACACTTATAGTATGTATACAAATGAAATATTCTGTATGCCAATCAACGCGAATAACTAAAAATGTACTACTGTGTGTGCTTAGAACTGTCGTAGAATCGTAGATAATATATAAGTCAGAAATTGCAGTTATGTATTAATTTGATATGAGAATATTATTTTCTATACAATTTAACAAGGGTATGATCCCCTCCGAGCCCCATCCAGCCAAACCTGCCTTACATTATAATACATACTTGACAAATTAAATGATCCTAACAATTTTTTAAATCAACGCAAAATACATAACAATAAGTGGTTTGAAGACAAACTACTATCTTTACAGAAAAAAATGTTTTAAGCCTAATTATGATGTACAAGAAAATCTATAATTAATTCATACCTAATTTATGTGAGAGTCAAGTTTTCGTGTTGCCACGTATTAACTTGTGTTTATTTATGTGAATGTAAATTTTCGTTTTGTTTTAATGAAACGATACTAACATGGCTCGCGAACCGTTGTTTGATTGCCCTAAATAGTTGAATGAATCTTCCAACACTCTCGTATATCACCGGTTCGCATCCTGTCTAAACAGGTCCGTAGCTAGAATTAAAATATCCCACAGCAAATAAAATGTACATGAAATAATGTAGCGTAATGAAAATGAATGAATTTATATTTAAAAAATCATATTGTTATCATTGAAAGATTTTTTAGTTATTACCTAAACTTACTTTTTTTAAAATTGAAACAAAATCTTTCAGATCAGTCTAAACAAAACTAAATACATTTTTCCACGTACTTAATACATTTAGTAATTTCGCTTTTCGATATCTTTTACTGCGTAAAAATACACTAAATTATTTTTATGCTTGTTTATGTACGATGCATCTGAAAAGATTTATTATTAGTTATCTAACAGGTAGTAATTCAAAATTTCTATTTAATTAGTCAGAACTGATTTATAATACAAAAATGATTGACATATAATATGATATAAATACTGTAAATCAAATACTTCGACTAAAGTTTTTTTACGCTTTAGAAACAACTAGTTCCGGTCTTTGTAAAAAATAAACACAAGCTATGTGTTCTAATTGTTTTGGTTGAATAAAGACGTAAAGAAACATTGCTTTAAAAAAAAAACATTAATTATACACGAGAAAATCATTTCTTGCTCGATTTTTTTTGTTGCATAATGCTTATATTTACAATAATAAAGCTGTAATTAGAATATCTGTTTTTTGATGTTGCCATTAATAATTTTATTTATGTGATATTTGAAACGATTATATTATTTTATATATCAGGGGTAGCCGCACTTTTTTCTAGTAGCTATTAGGTATGTAATATATTTATTGATGACGATTGACTTTGGTTGACGATTGATCCCTTGTATTTTTTGTATTAGTGAATATAGGGCGGCGAACGACTAAAAAAATATTTGCGATCGATCTCATGGCTTTCCCTGATATAAAGAAATGTTTTTTTATTTATTATATCATAATAAATATAACTAGGCGCCTGCTGTCATAGAATGACCGTGTCAGACCGTTCAGGCGGGTCAAGGATCGATTTCCAGTAAGATTAATGTCAAATGTAAATTTTAATTGTAAATTTAAAAAAAAATTCAACTTGAAATTTGACACCTACGACGAGGGTGCTCGTGATATCAATTATCCTCGAGTTAATCTCGAGTAACCAACAAAAACTTTAATCTAGTTTTTCTCGTATGATCTTTTGATATTAAAATATTTGGCACTTTGGCATTGGCTGTAAAAACTTAAACTTACATTAATACTTATAACACAGTAATAAGAACTTAGTCTTGATTCTATATTAATAGATTAGATGCCTTTCAACTAGATAAAACATATTCTCAACAAAACAAATTCATCAACAAGTGCAATAGCAAAGTAATCAATTGTAATTTAATACTTAAACATAAATACTATTTGGTTGAAACATGAATCACATGAAAGGTGTGAACTGCCAATTCTAGAAAAAAAGACAGTTATTTATTTTTAAAAACCTGTTACGTATTATTAAAGATTATAATAATTATAGTAAAGTTCGGTTGCTATCAACTTATGCTGAAATTGAGCAAAACCAGTTATAATTATGTGTAAAACGTTTTATCATGAACATTTTTTGATATAATTTGATAATAGTATTTCTTTTAACTAATGATATTAGATGTATTTTGTCTATATGTTTCCTATAATAATTATCGTTTCAGCTAAAAAATCACCGATTTTGTATTTAGTTTTTTTATTTTAAAACACCATAGCATAAATATTGATGATTTGAAATAAATTTGGAACACATATATGAATAACAACAATTGATCCACTTAAAAAATCTCCAGATTTTATTTAAACTTTGTATAAAATATACACATATCCAATAATTTTTTCTCTTACAAATTAAAAGTAAAATATATTTACATCCATCTAAAGATTTGATACAATAATAAAAAAAAATCAATTCGATCGAATATACGTATGTATTGTACTAATGACGGTGATTAAATTCTATAGTGCGGTACTGTAAGCAAATACCATCTGGGCCACTCCGGACGTGTTGTTAACCAAAAAAAAAGTTTGCTTTTTTCACTACATACGACACTTAAAAAGGTTTTTTAAGTAAAATAAAATTGTGTGAAGCATCGGATGTAATTCAACGTGTTGATTCTAAAATAGATTTAAAATTAAAAAAAAAAAACAGCTAGGGTTGATAGTATTTCCTCCATAGAATATCTTAAGTCGTTTTGATTTAATTTATGTAAGTATCTAAAAGGAATTTTGAATTTATGTTATACATGCTGATAAAAATTTGGAAGTTTTGGTAGACCCTTAATTTAGACGTACTTTACTGAAAGTATTCCATACTGTTTGTGTACAATACTCAAAATGCCTTCACAGCTGAATTGAATGAAAAAATCTTTTACAGATTATCATTTTTTAAAATATCAATAAACGTAATATTCTATTTGATAATAATTCTTTCAATATTTGACGTACCTTATTTGTGCGTTGGCTCTGAATTTTTTGAATCTAAATAATCATTATTAATATATACATTTAATAAAATCAATAATGTTTTCTTTTCTTCTGATAATATTTTTAAAACGACAACACAGCCTCCGAGTGATTTACTAAACAGGTACCTAGGGCTGTCTTCTACCCCGCACCCTCTTGGTTTGCTGGTGTTTTACAATACATATTTAGATATCTATCTGTATTTAGTTAGTCTGAGATTAACACAACATACTCTCTTTCTCTGCTTTCTCTGTCTCAATCTGTGCTCTGTTTGCATTGAGCTAATGTAGTCAGGTAACACTGTCATATGAATATATTAAAATACTCCAGTAACATAATATATCAATAAACATCTGAGTGACACCTGCTTATATTTGTCACAATACGAAGTATGCCAATCGACGTTTTCTACTTTTTTAGACGTTTGTATGAATAATTTTGAAAATTTACATACTATTAAAATAATTTATTAACAATAAATAATATTGCAGATATTTCTTAGCCACGATTCTATGGTTAAATATGTAAGAATGCGTGCTAATTAAATTCCAAAGTCATTCATAATATGCAATTTATTCTCAGTACATTTTATTTATATTAATCAAGATTAATTAATACTTATAAATACTGTGAAACAAAAAATGTGTTTTTCCAATACGGTCATTGGTCGCAAGGTGTTTAATGGAATATTTAATGTCCAGATCTAAAAGATATTAAATTGCGAACATATTTTATTCATTCCACACTTCGTGTAGAATTATATGTATTCTATTACAAAATCATATATGTAGATATTATAGATTTTGTCATTTGTAGAGATATTTTTTTATTTTTCATATATATAACATTACTTAATTATGCTACAAAAGGTTTCGTGATTATTTTGTATTTTTTTTCACTGTATAACATCAATTATTCCAACTATCGGGAATCAAAGTAGTTCGAATATCAAACAAATAGATATCCGAAAATATTATTATAATCGACAATAGCATTCCATATGGATATTATTTTTTTTAACGTCCACTGTCAATACTTAGTGAAAAGGTATTATGTTAAAATAAAACACTATTTTGTATGTAATGATTCCACTTTTATGTTATATAATCAGTATATGTTTTGCTCATGACGAGTATTATCAATTGATTTTCAATTGAATGAGTACATAGGAGTGTTATTTTACTAAGAAATTTAATTATTGATTTGCCTAAATTGTGAATACTTTTAAGACAAATAAGTTGTCTTGTAAGTGACATTATTCTTATCTTTCAAATCACTTCATGACAAAGGCTAATCATTCTTAACAGTAAATTCAAGCGAAATTTAGAATATATAGGGTTAATATTCCCCTCTCAAAAACATCCCATTCGTCTCCTTAAATTTTTACCAACAAGACAGATTGTTTTTAAATATTAATTTTTTTATTTCAAAACATGGAATACAAGATGGATCGCATCGTAATTTAATCACTAGGTAACATCTTACCCGTCGAATTCAACACCTAAATTTGTGCTATTACTCTCGTGATGTCCCTTGTATCACTTTCTACTGCGCTACCGGAACTCACTAATGGTATTTTCAAAATTATTTCATGATTTTCTCAAAGTTGACACTTCTAAATAATTCTAACTCTCTGCAGCCATGTAGCAACAGTCTTTTAAATGAATTTTCTAACGTAAGCTGATAACAGTTACTGTCGTCACTATTTTAGTTATCACCGCCGAAGTATTTGTTTTAGATCCAAACGTTGGAATGTTTCTTTACACCCTTATCTATCAGTTTTTATCACAGGCGTGGCATTTGGTGAAAGGATTTTTACCGTAAACGAGTGCTCAGCTGAAAATTAATAAAATTTATGTTTATTTTAAATATTCCGGATAATCGAGGTTTTTCTGTATGATATTCGAATGGCTAAGAAACGTTTCTAAAAGGTATTTATTGATTTGGCATTTACTTGGTAGAACTCCATTTTAATAGGGTAAAATATCAAGGTATTTCAGTTCTACAGTTTTTTAAAAAGTTAAAGGTATTTCGCTATTTCGGCTTTCGCCATCGTCAGAACTAAAGTTTCTAAAAGGTTTAACCAATCTAGTCGTAATCAAATTGGGTAGGTATTCGAGTTTTGCTCACTGTCATATATAATATATTGAATAACCCTAAATATAATTCAAAAACATGTAGTATGTACATATTGTTTTTGATTTTAAACAAATTCATCACAATCTTTTCTACTGATAATGCTGTTTGGTTTGGTTTTGGTACTAAACTGTAAATTAAAATATATTATAAATATGTACGTCCATCGGATGTGTAACTGTTTTATATTCTGATTAATAAACGGGAATATAATATACGCATAAATATTAAATTAATAACGAACTAGTTATATAATAATTCAAACAAACAATAATATAAATTTATAGTGAGTAACTTAAACTTATCTAAAAAACATAAAGTAATGTGAATCAATTAACATACTACTTTTGCGTTTAAAAATGAATAAGAGGACATGAGAATACTATTAGAAATGTAGTAGTTGTCAGCTTCCAGTCAAGTTTTTACGTAGGCGTACGATAAAAAAATCATATTAAATATTTTCAATAAGTTTAGTACCTACTAAAAACAAACTGACTATAACAATGGTATTCAGTGTTTCCACAATTCGGACATGAGAAATCATCCGGGGATTAACAGCGTCATAAAAATAGCCATAAATAAATATCATTATATTGTGAAGGTTTAATAAAACTACATAACTAATATTTACAATAAATCTACATATTTATATTATTTCAAGCGTAATATTTATTATAAACGGTAAGATATTTTAATAGGCTAACCAAATTGACTATGCAATAAACGTGCACCAAATGCACTCCAAATCCTCTTAGAACGTAAGATAAGCCATTGTTTATGGTTTTTTGGCGGCCATTTTGAGATATTTTTTTATTTATGCGTGTGTTTATATCATGTTCATGTGTAATCTAATGATTGATGGCCACACGGTTTGCTATAAAAGAAGATGGTATCGTGAAATATCACAGGGTAATAAAATTCGCAATATAAAATAACTTTTCGTGATTGCAAAGTAATTGAAAGGCAAAATTACATCAGATTAAATTTAATACGGTATTAAGACAAAAATTTAGAATAAGTAAAAGTGCATTTGAAGCACCCAATTTTATATGTTTTTTTTTATCACTATAGAGCCAGACTTCGCATTTCGCCATCTTCAGGCTTCTGAGGGTGATTGGAATAATTGGGATTGAGATGTCTCTCTACCGTAAGCTGAATCTTTAGAACTAAGCCTTAATTCTATCGATAGACTCGACTGACTGTCAAAAAATTGCATTGTTTATATCGATGATATAAGTAATAATTAGATAATAATAGAAATATAAACAAATCTTTAACAAAACATTGAAAATTAAGCAAGCATCGTTGGCTGTCAGCTTTTCGTTTTAAATTATTATTTAACCATGTCCGCTTCCATTCTGGATCATATGGACTCTTAACCACTTGGATCACGCGGACACGGGTGTCCAAGAAATTTAAAAAATTAAATACTCGGTATTTCAATAAAATATAAGCAATATTTTGATAAATATGTGTAGTGTCATCTATACTGAATCAATATAGATTGTTAAAATATCAAATTCGAGTGTATATTAAAAAAAAAAAAAAATGAGATTAAGCAAGCACCGTTAGTTGTCGGTTTTACGATTTAATTAATTATTTAACCATGTCTCAACGAGGGAGGGTCACATGGACTCTAAATGGAGCTTATTTCTACGTAAGTTTAACTATTTGTTCTTGTTACTTAGTAGCTACACCCTTATCGTTTCGAAGACAGAAGGAATAGATAGATAAGGCTAGGACATGACTAGTGGTACATGAATCGCTCTCGCCACGCATTATTTTTCGGATTTGAACGGTTGGAAGGAGTTAAAACATCAATGATATCAATGCTTTCAAACAGAAATTCGCTAATTGATTGAAAAATCAATTTATGAAACTGTAGTTGACCACTCTACAAGATGAAATGTTTTTTATTGAATTAATTAAGATTTGTTTTATTTTTTACAACGCCTTAAACAAAAACTGTCTATTTCCTGATAAATATTTAATATTAATATTTTTAATAAATACGATCATGAAATATTAAAAATAACCTGGCAACTTTGGATCGCTATTGTTTACGAGCTTGTGATGGTTCGAAATTCGAAAAATAACAATTGAGATACTTGAGAAAATGGAACAAGCTAACACGAGTACCAACCTTACCGATTATCGTCCATACCTTCTCAATTCAAAATAATAACATAGCAATTGACCTCCTTACAGGAGTATCCATAAATGCACTACATTTTTCGATCATAAGAAACGGTCGAAGATTTGATCGACTTTCGGGTGATTTCGTTAGCTGGTTATTCGGTATTTCTTACATAATAAGCTATTCAAAATAATCGAAACAATGTGAATAGTTACAAAATCGAATTCGTTGTTTCAATTTGGTTTACTCAACGGCGTGGTATTTAGATTCACCATTTAAGATTTACGCGGTAAAACATTGTGAATTTTGGAATGGCGAATTTATTAAACAAATGTTGGAAGTTTAATTCAATAAAATAAAAATGGTTGTATTTTTCCCTAAAACAATTGTTTGGCTGTAAAAAAAAAATCTGCTACTGTCCCTTTTAGTACTTCTAAGCTTGATGAGGTATATATTGACAAAAGTTTTTCAACGAGAACTGCTTGTTACCTAGTTGCTCAACCTTTCTTATTTTAAAAGAGAATAGTCATGTTGAGTCCGTGGTGCAGTGATCAATGTCGTTGACTTCATTCTTTATGGTCCAGTCGCTAAGACGTCATTGCTTTTGTGATTGTCATCCTACGTGAATGCACGATCAAGGTTTCAAGCCCCCAATAGATTTTTTTCCAATTAATTTATACATTTGTATTTAAATGCACGTTTGTCATACAGCTCAACCTTTTCGAAATGAGAGTTTACGCGACTGCTAAGCCATAAATTCTCATAAAAAATAATAATGTTGAATTACTCCATTATAAGTCCATATGCTTCGAATTGATTTGACAAATTTATTTCGTCAGTGAATATTTTTTTTTTATTATTATTTTGTTTATACATATTTATAAATCCTTAATTAGGTCGCACATAAAACAAGCCATGTATCTAGTCATTCCTTTTCTCGTATTTGTGTATGTGAGTCTTCAACCACTATTTTAATGTGGGTCTAAATTGGGGCCATGTTTTTATGGGCCCTAAGTTTGCTTCTTATAGTGTACGGTAACCACGCCACTCACGATTATACCGCAAAGTGATGAATAATAATTCACACCTCACAATAAACTGTTATCTGTACTTAACCGAGTTTTCTCAATAATATAAGTACTAACCAGACACTACTTATAAATAAAACGGGCCGTATAAAGAAATCTAGACAATGGGACGGTTAACTACTCATCAAGCAATAAATTCATTATACAACAGCTATATAAATCAGAAGAAGCCTCAATTTGTATGCATGCCCATGAGAACTGCCTAAGCCAAAACAAAAATGAGGACACTGCTTTTTTTCAGCCACTCAATAATAATTATTTATTAAAATTTTATTTTAAGTTAATAAACGGGGAATTTTTATTCTACAATGACAACACTGTTCATTTTGATACGGTGATGATTTTAAATTTCGAACATGATCGTATTTTGACAGATTGTTTTGTATTACGCTAAAAATAAAGAGAAATGCTGTCACGCATCTTTTCAATCTTGTTAAAAGGAAATATTTATACATGATCTGAAGCGTTTTCTGTATATCGTTTATACCATACTCAATTATTTAAAAAAAAAATATTTTTACGTTAAAAGAATAGCGGCTTATGAAGTATTTATAAAAATAAACCTAAGATTCAGGACGAATGCTGAAAAATCGCAATTTCACAATATGCGTAATATGAGGGTTGTTTTATAAAGGATTTTAAGTTTCGTAATTATACGAAGCAGCCTTTCTTGGACCGATTTTATCAAACAATAATTTATACGTAGCTTAAAACATGTTTGAAATAGTTTATCGATTTTATTACAAACTTTAAGAGTATCAACCAGGGCTGTGGAGTCGCGGGAAAAAAGACAACTACGACTCAAGCTTAAAAATAATTGATGACTCCGACTCCAGCTTTAAAATAATTAACGACTCCTACTCCGACTCCGAGGAAATTTTTCAATAATTTCATGTTAACTTATATATATATGTATACCATCAGATCATCTTTAGTCAGCCAAGCATGAAATGTTAACATTTTTCACTATTTTGCTTAAATACATTTAAAAAAAAAATCGAGCCACTCATTTATCACGACTCCGACTCCGGCCAAAATACCGCGACTCTGCGACAGCGACTCCGACTCCACAGCAGAAAATTTAAGAAAGTTATTATGTGGATTTTCAAGAAAATCAAACATTTTTTATTTTCATTTTGGTGTACTTAAATAAACGGCTATAGTTTATAACATATTTTATTAAACACGACGATGCTGTGACGCGTGTAGCAGTTGGAACTCATACATATAACTTTAGAAGGATTTTTTAAAAATACCCTCAAACAGTGTCATCAAGCGCAACGTCTATTAATTAACAACAGCGCATTTAACCGCTTCAGTACCGTAAGGCCACTGGTGGCCGCTACATACGAACGGCGTGAATACCGTAAGGCCACTGAAGACCACGAAACTATTTAAAAAATATTAAAATTAAGTATGTGAGTGAATGTTTTTTCTCTTGAAACATCGCGGTACTGAAAAGGTTAATAGGAAAAGCGACGCATATAGACGCTTAAAAGTTGCCAGACGAACATTAAATTTTAAGCATGTATACACTTTTGGGAAATGACAAAACATGGCCTGGAGGTTTCCTGTACCACAGCCAATATTTTTCAGTCATTGGTGAACACTATTTTAGATTCAACCAACTAAATATGGAACGGGTGTGTCACATTTGATTACACGACCATTAGCTTTCAGCCGGCGAAATAAAAATTCGAAAACTTTCTAGAGCAATAGTCGTTCAATTGGTCACGCTCCTTTCAAAACAAAATTATATCGCGTAGTGCCCTCTTTATATTAAATCGGAATACACTATGCCTAAATTAAACAATAATTATTACGCTTAACTTTGTCAATGACGGCGGCGCGACAATAATTGGGTGAAATTCTCATCCAAAATGGCCATGGAATTTAAACGTTGCATTGTCTTTTCGTTTTGGATTTTCGTCACAGACATGATGGCATTTCGCAGACACAGTTTTAAACAATGTAAACTCTACAATATCAACATCACGTTTTATGTAATTGTATATTGCTCTAGTGTGTAGATTAAAAAATATACAGTCATATATTCAAAGCAGGTATTTAGTGTAATTTTATTAAGGAACGTTGTTTTGCAGTCTGGTAGAGAAATTTCATCCATTGAACCGGCTCAAAAAGCCGCTATTTTATGGATATATCGTCAGTTTGCTTCAAGAAGTCATTTAGTGATATGTCGGTCAATACGTATTTTGTCATTTTTTACGCAGTAAATAAGTCATTATGTCGAAAAACACACTCAGTACATTCGTTGTTACATGATTTTCGCAAAAAGTCACTATGTGCGGTAGTCTACTATTGAAAACTTTTCTGTAATCGAGAGAAATTATCTGTGAGTATTTTTGGAAAGCTCAGATTATACAAGGCAAAAGTCTTTTCTATCACATATTTAAGTTCTGATATAGGTGATAAAATGTACGTTAAAATCGATTGTCTCAGAATCAATATTTTATCACTCGACGTCAAATCGACAATATGGTAAAATACAGACATTATTAAAAAACTGGTTAGCCGACCAATTCAACTTAAAACAAATATTTGCTTTCCTTTGTACTGAACAAACTATCTTGTAGAAATTATATACAATCAATATCATGGACAGGTTCACATAGTTAGCACATCAAGTAAAATCCTAGTATAAATATTCCAATAGATACTCGAGGATAGATATTTGCCAGGCGGGTGACTGTTAAAGCTTTTATTAATATAAGTTGTTAGTTATTCATTTAAGATATATTTTAAACCGATTCAAGCTTGTATTTCTTTACAAGGTAACCATACGTATTTAAGTTACTCTTTGTTACGTTGGTAGTGTCGATGCATCAGTGTTTTGGGTGAATTATTGAACAAGTGCTTTAAAACGGACGACACGGCTACTGATTAAGGTGTTTTGTAAAACCTTACTTCAGTCTAAAACAAATCAAACTGTGTACATTTAAATAGCTTAAAAATTATTAAAAAATATGTAGCTCAAGTTAATTGTATAATTGCAAACATTTATTATTTCTCAAGTAGAGTTACAAAATTATTTTCCATCAGATAAGTTCTTCTCGTATCAATTTTTTCAACTATCTAGTCTTTAAAGAAAGTCATCGACCAGGATAATTATTACATTTAGTTCAAGATGAATTTCGACAAATCTTTTAAAGCATACATACCTTTTTGTCATGGACTGTTGATAGGTTAATTGAAATGTCACTCCTGCTAAAGTAACAGTACATAACTGTAAGATTATTGGAGCATCATTTTCTTCATCCAAATGATAACAATGGCGACAAACGAAATAACTTCAGAAAGAAATAAACAAAATAATAGACTGCGAATCGTCACAATAAATTAATACTATAGCTATTTCTGAGAAGTTAATCCAGAAGAATTTTTGTTTTTTTTTTGTTTTTGAAAGTATATCATCACATTTCTGACAGAAGTTGGTGAATAAAAAGAAATTACAAGACTGCGAAGAATAAATCAGTTGGTACATTGATTATATCAATTTGCCAAAAAGCATTTAATATTAATACTGATTAAAAGCAGGCTTTATTCCCTGCTTATTAATTTTAAACTTTTATTTTAACCAGGTCGGCATAAGTGCATACGTCCAAAAGTCAGTTAAGAGATAAATTTAGATATTAGAAGTCTATAATATTCAACACACTTAAAGCTGAAATGGTTAAAAAACATTATTAACCTCAAAGTCAGATTCAGTAGAATATTTAAAGACTCTTGAAAAAGATTTCAAACCTGGGAGGCGTGGACTATTGAAAAAAGAGGCGCGAACAGTCCAAAATCTTAATTTCCATTTAAAAAACGTTTCCCTTTAAAAAAAATATTTTTTTCTTCAAAGGGAGTCGTAGTAACATAAAGGTTGGAAACCACTGCCGTAAAAACTTATGTTTTAGTTCTACACATAATATAAATAAACTCTTTATTTCATTTCAAGTATATTCTTAAATTAACTAGTTTAGTTGTGTTTTTTGTTTGGTATTTTTAAAAAAATAACACCAACACTTTAATATTAAATTATTCTACAAATTCTTAGTCAAGTCATTAGAAATTTATAGTATTTTTTATATCACCCGATGTATATGCATGTATGTCGATGAATCACATAAATATAACCTGTGGCTGGAGAATGCGTGGTCAAACAATATAAATAAAAAAAACATTAATTTTCTAATAATTCTAATACCTCTGTACTTTCTTTATTCTTTTGTACAGCAAATTTGGCATAGTTAATTAACCGATACACGTATGGCTTTATGCAGAATAATATGCTGCAAAGACGTTAAATCTCACCTGCGATTATTCTTCACACAAAAGTACTTTATTTAAATTCCTTTGCCTAGTTACTAAATGACATGGATAACTTTCACATATAATATATGTAAGTAGACGTGTTTACAATTGTAGATAAGAAAACCTAATTTTCCTTTTATGTCTCTAGACAAAAAAGAGAGTTTTTTTGAATGATAAATTAAGGCACATTTAAATCTCTAGAATTTATTTCACGTACTGTCGAAATGTTTGGAACTATTTAATATGGAATTTAATTTTAAAACAACTTTGACCTGTAAATTCAAATTTCAAACGCAATCAAGGATCTGTTTTAGGTATTCCGATTAATATTTATTTATAAGACTATTCTTTGAATTTTTTCAGATCCATTTTCAATCCCAATTCAGAGTAAATGACCACCTAATGGAAGTATCCACACAAAAGTCTTTGATACGAGAACCGTTTGTTACTCAGTCGCTCAATTTCTTTTTTTCAAAGAGAGTAGTAGGCATAAAAAAATAAAACTATGATAGGATTAGTGGTTAACTAATCGCCCAGTTATTAAAGGATCGGAAGGGCGAGAGGGAGTTTTTAGTCATCAAAAACACCCATGCCTTCGAGCAGAACTCGATAAATCAATCGAAAAAATGCTGTTCGCACTGGGACCCGAACCCGTGAGATCCGGCACGAAAGCCCACAACGATAACCGCTGTGCCACAAGACCCGACATTTTTCTAATTATCCAGGCAATATATTTTTTAGCTGCATTGTCAACTGACAAAACAATTGACATTTTTTTTAAGTCGTCTGAAATATATAATATATGAATACAAGAAAATTAATTAGATATATCATATTCGACGTTAATTTTGCGAAACCTGCAATGTGTCATTAGAAAACATTTGAATAGGCTTAAGTCAAATATGGAGTTGATATTAATATCTTTCTTATACTACTGGTAATGTAACTAATTGTGACACGTTTTACATATTTGATAAGCGTCATCAGATTAACCCTATCAGGACATTATTGAGACAAATTGTTAAATGATTTATTTACAAACAGAAGTGTAATTGTTAAAATCTAGCTCAATACGATTTTCAAATCATCCCAGTTAAGTTAAGAATTTCTTATTATCCTATTCCGAAAACATTTATGTGTAAAAAAATGAACATGGAGCCAGTTTGCTTAAAAGTTTTATTTCGAAAATTTCATCTAAACTTAAACGCACTATTTATTAAAAAAAAAATATATTACACGTCAAGAAAATTTAAAAAAAATAATATAAGTTGTTTTACAGTTCTCCATGTAACAGTTACTAATTACTAATAACATTTAATAAGCTATGAGTGTCCAATAAATGCTGAAAGTAACTATGATACAAAAAATGTGTTCAGTGTGTCATCTTCTTCAGCCATAATGTTCTTTCATCAATCAATATTATGATAAACTGTTATTATCTTAAAAGTGAAAGGCGACATAAACATTTATCACTATTATTAGTGCAACATCTTCTTATATATTATAATATAACCATTAGCGCGATGAGCTAAAGAAATATAATAGAACATGTGCCAAAAAAGATATTTCTTGTCATACAATAAATTGTGTGAAATATTCGTGCAATTCTCACTTAGATAAACAGTTACATATAATATATTATATTCAGCAAGTCATTATGAGTTGAAGTTTTTGAGAATATTACTTGTGTTAAATCAATATTTTTTTAAACAAGTGCTTTCAATTTTATTTGTATATCGTCAGATCCGCAGCGCAATGTGGTCAACGTCGTTGACTTACATGACGGATCTCAAGGGCTAAAGTCCCGTACAAACAGCATTTTTTCAAAAATTAACCCCCCCTCCTTTACCCTTTCAATGTTAAAATAACGGAGCGTAGCTATAATAATAAGTCAACCATTAGTCATATCCTAGCCCAGTATTTCCCAACCTTATTTGTGCCACACCCCACTTCGACCCTTCAAAAATCTCTATGTCCCCCCTCCCCAATCAAATTCGTAAAAAATAATTGCTTCAAATTAGTAATGCACATAGTCAATACTATTTTTAATTTAACTTTCTTAAGTAAATAAATATATACCTATATTACAAAACACGTAAAATTTAGAAAAAAATAACATTCAAATGAGAGCTAAATTTGTCATAATTGGAAAATTTGTTTGTAAAAAATGTAACAAATAATAATGATTCGCGAATGGCCCCGCAAAACATTGAAACTGTACGCCTCACATTGGGAAACACCGTTCTAGCCTCTATCCTTCTATCTATACTATCTTTTAAAATAAGAAAGGTTGAGCGACTGAGTAACAAGCAGTTTTCGTAGAAAAAATCTGTTAAGATACCTCCATTCGATGAGTCATATGCTCAACGCGGACATGAATTAACAAATATATATATTTATATAGTAATGGTACATCGATTGTCTAATTAACTGACAAAACTATTGACTGACAGTTGGTTGCTTTTATTTAAAATGTCAAAAATAAACCTTTTAGGGTTAATAATTAATATTTTGAACCAATCAATGTATTGCTCAAATATTGTATTAAAATATAAAAAAATTATACGAATTCAAAATTCAATTGTTTTATTTTTTTTACCACTGTTGATAGATAGTAAAGGTGGCAAAAATGTTCAACTTTTTTACACGACTTTTATGCCAGAACTACAGTGTAATACAATAACCAAAAATAAAGAATATTTTGGGATTATCCGATGAAAAAAGTGACTATTAAATTTGATTAAATATCATAATCAAATGAAAACATATTGTCATCTCTCAAATACTAAACAATTTTTGAAGACATCAACAACATTGTTTTGTTATTCATTTAATAAAAAATATGTGCAATCGTGCTCAAATTTATTTATTATCAGTTGACAATTGTTAAGTATTTTGTAACCGAGACGGACCTTTCTCTTTGGAGATTGAATTTGCGAAATCGTTTTATCACTAACTGTGGTATTATTCATTTAATCTGATATTGTAATCTTTGAATGTCATTTACGAAGTTTTAACTATTAATATTAACTGTAATGGATATAATATGTAAATAAAATGGGCCAAATATCCCTGTAATAAAACTAAAGTATTGATTAAGTTGACATATCGGTCTACGGAGGGTTGAGAACCCTTTCAATGCACAAATAATAAACACTAGCTGTAAGCCCGTTGGCCCCAACTGGAGGATTTTTTCGTATTATAAAAAAAAATGAAATTTTCCATGTTACAATCAAATGCATATTTATCAAATTAATCAGAATAAATTAACTTCACTAATTCGCCAAACGGAGCTTATTTTTAGGAATTTATGAGTCTTTAAGGGAAAAAAGGGTGAAACTTTTCCATTTGACTTTTAAGTGCAATTACGTTTTCAATTATTTTTTGTGGGAACTGTCATCAACTTTTAATTTTATGTGAAAGTTTTTTCAATAAATAAGCATAAAAAAGTAATAAAAAATAACTTAGATTATTCCACGTATTGTGCTACAAACTGTGACACGTGTTTCGCCTATTTCAGAGGCATCCTCAGACAGACTTACTTTCAGTAAGTAAAAGTAAGTCTGTCTGAGGATGCCTCTGAAAAAGGCGAAACATGTGTCACAGTTTGTAGCACAATACGTGGAATAATCTAAGTTATTTTTTATTTTATATTCAAATGAACTTCCACAAAGTTACCGACGAATCCATCGAAAGCATAAACAATGTATTTTAGAGAAAAAATGATTTAAATTATGCAATAAAAAGGGTGGGTTCAGTTCACTTTTTCCCATCATCCTAACTTGGCTCACTTTGCCGTATTTTAATCTCGTTGTCCCCAATCTATCAAACTATTTCGCTTACTTTATTTATATTACTATTTGAGCATAAATTTACCTTTTCCAAAGCATAGACTCGTTTACTCGTTATTTAAAACAAAAGATACAAAATTATTAAATTATCGGGATAAATTCTAAATACCCTCTGTTAAAACGTAAAATATTTAATAGCCGTCAGCATACATATGACACACATGGAATATTTGCATTTAACTGTCGAAACTATATTATGTAAAATATACCACATTCATTATTTGACAGGTGTTCCATTTTTGAATCTTGAATACAAACAATCGAAGTCAGTAGGAATCGCAAATATCGTTCCATTTTCAAATTTTTATTTTATATACACTATTTTTATCGCCTTGATATTTATGACGTTAGCTCAGTTGATAGAGAGCTCGACTGGTAATCCAGAGTTCTGTGTTCGATCCACGGTCGCGGCGTTTTTTTGTATGAATTTTTTTCAGCGATTTGATTTGTTTCGTCAAATAATAAACAGTGTATTGGGAAAATATGTCTTTAGTATGAATAAAAAAAATAATTAATGGCGACAGCGGGGCAGGATGGGGGGGGGAGGAGGACCGTCTTTCTTGACGTCATCGAAAAGGCGAAATCGCGACCATATACAAACGAAAAAAGTATGTATTTAGTATGAATAAAAAAATGGTGACAGCGGGGCTGGGGCGGAGGAGGGGGAGGGAAATTCGGGGACAATTTACAGACGAACGGACGGACGGACATTATCGACTATTAATATATAGATTCTACCATGGAGTATACATAAATATTCAGTTCCTTTTTTATTACAACAGTAATAGTTCCTTAATGAGTCACTTTTAGGGTGTTCACTGTCAATACTTGGCGGAAAGACATATTTAAAAAATACATTTGTACTCATTTCACTTTCATTTTAAAAAATCAGGACTGGTTTTGCTCATGAATAATACTCGTCATGAGCAAAACCAGCTCTCATATCCTTAATGAGTAAGAAAGTAAATTTAAAAAAATGTTATTACCAACGAATGTTGCGAGAACGTCAAGGGAAAGATTCTTATTCTCAGGTGGAAATATTTACAAAATATTGTATATTAAATCAATTTATGATTTTTTTTTTAAAGAGATATAGGTTATTTGAGGTATTCAAATTACACCAAGCTCTCTTTGGTGTAATGCATTTTGCCCCAACTATAATATTTAGGTCTCAAAAGGCAGTTGGCCCAATCAAGAATTTTCGCTTTTTTGAATTATCCGATATTTGAATACTCCAATAATGATTTCATGTGGAAAATGTAATTTTTTCACTTACGTCACGTGTTATACAAATCCATGCGCCGTTGGCCGTTTTTATGTTGTTAAATAAATTACCTTCGTGGCTTTGATAATTTGATTGGCAAGCTTGATAAATCTTTCAAAATCTTCAATATGTATGGCTTTTGTTTGTAGAATAATGATGTTAGAAAAACATGCTTAATTAAAATTGAACTAACTCAAAACTCTAGTTATGAGCATGGGCCGTATGTCCTTTGCACACTTCATGTATGCTACGGTCACTTATTTTTTTAAATACATAAGATTAATAAATTACTAAAAAAAACAAATAATAAAATTACTCGCCCTCCTCCTTTTTTCCTCCTTTTCTCCTCCTCCAGATTTAATTCTCACGGATCTTATAATGACGGTTACATGTTAAAAAAAAAATTGTTTCTGGGAGCGTCTCAGGAGCACACATTCAAGATTGATAGTTTTTCCGTTAATGTGAGTAAAAGCAACACTTTCAAAAGTTTAACGTTTATTTATTTTTTGTTTTGAGATTTCAATGCTGATAAGATACTACTTTTTGCCAAAAAAAAACAGTAATCTAATAATTCATGATATTATCGAAACAAATATCTCAAAGCTTAAGAAGCCCATCTATTATCAAAACTTAATATCCATTAGAAAAACCTTTTCTATTTCAAAAACATTAGCCGCCATTTTTTCCATTCAAATAAAAGAAAATTTAAATTTGTATGTCGAATGATTCATATGGAAAATATTCTCTTTTTTAAATAATGTCGGCCATCACTTTTAATGAATCACTAATGGAGTGTTCATAAAAGCGGTGACATTTTACGATACAATTATCAGGTAACCGCTAAAACAAAATTTATAGTAATTTTGTGGTCAAAAGCTTTTACAGTAATCTCACAATATGATACTACATCAAATAGCGAACCGATTGAAAGATACAAGCTTCAAAATTGAATCGCAAAAACTACTTAATTATTTAAATGGCTGACACCGTTATCTCTCTGATTTTTTTGTTGTTATTGAAAAAAATAATTTGTCTGCCGTTTCCCGTTGAAAACAGGATGTTCAATAATGCACAAATTCAGTATTCACTACAAATTGTAATATACCATATCACAATTATCTCAACTCAATGTAAGAATCGATATTTTTTATATTAATAACTGCATGTACTGGCTATATGTTTGGCTGCGGTGAGTTAATTTAGTAGTAAGTGGTAGAAATTGAATTGATCGCCTGCGTGGTCGAGTGGTCAACGTCGTTGGCTTCGGTTACGGAGGTCGCGGGTTCGAATTCCTGTACGGACAATTTTATAAATAAATTTATTAATTTCTGTTCGAAGGCGTGAATGTATGTGGTGTTTTAAATTCCCCCCTCCCAATCATCCTATCCTTTGAACGAGACGTAGCGAGAGCGATTAGCTAGTCCTGTCCTAGCCCAATCCTTATATTCCTATTCTCTTTGTAAAAGGGAGGTTGAAGCAATTCTGTTCCATTATCTGATAAATTCCATTAGGAGTCCATATAAGCCACATTGGGGCGGACATGGTAAAAAAAAATAATATTATGTTTTCCATTATCAGAAATTTATGGTGGAAGAGCGTTGACCGTTAATTACTACTGATGTTAACTTCTAATTACTTGATTTTAAATAAATTTAAAAGAGAGAACCACCCACTGTTCTGACGTTTTTACTTCTCTTATATTTCAATATATTTATTGTTTTTTTCTTGTTACAGGTAAGAACACATTCTATATGCAAGACCATTCAATTAATCAGTGAGTTCAGTAAGTGTTAAATGAAAACTTAAACATTCACACATTTTAATTTTAAACATATTTAATAAGTAAACAACTTATTTCTTTTAAAAGAACTTAGATATTTATTATGTTTGCCAATTTGATGTTTATACCAACAATTCGCAAACACTTGAATACCAAGCGGACACAGGTGTCCGGAACATATGCAAGCGAACAACGATGTCCAAGACATTTAAAAAATCAAATAATTGGTATTCTAATAGAATATAAGCATTATTTTTATGTATGAGTATGTGTAGTGCTATCTATACTGAGTCAATATAGGTTTTTAAAATATCGAATTCGAGTGTATATTAGGCAAAATTATTTTTTCTCAAAAACACGCAGTACCTCTAGGACATATTAATGATTTATTGGCGCGGTATTCAAACTTAATAACATAAGTGTTTATTTTAGATTTTTACAGTTATGAAATATTGCAGTTTTACTTAACATTAACTTAATATACCAACAATTTTACTCTTTTTTCAACAATCCTTGTCCCCAAAGACGGACATTTCAGTAAAACTGTCATATCTCATAACTACGAAATTCCTAAAGATTAATGAATCGCCCTCGTGTTATTTACTATTTAAGTTATTGGTACGGTCATCAAATCAGTATCAATAGTATTTCTCTTAGTTTTTTAAGAGAAATTATTTCAAGAAGCGCTTAACGTATTGCAGAAACCTATTAGAAATAATATAAAAACATTCATATATTTACATATAAAAAATGTATTAAATCTTTAAAATATCACATGAACCGAAATCGCTTAAGGTCATAAACCTGTTTTATTCACTTTATGTAACTATAAAAAAGATACTAGATATTGTAGTTTATTTTTCAACAATAAATTAACAACGCGTACCACAGTTAAACATCAAGTGGAATAACATAGTTATATAATTTAATTTAATAATAAGCTTAAAATATCAATATACCATATTTAGTTCTAGAAGAATAATAAGATATGCTTGTTAGCTTTTTGGCGCCGTGCCGTCTGATAATTCTGACGGTATCCCAATTCAATCAAGATTTTTTTTTAAATATTGAATCAAATTCACCATATCGACAAATCGAATCGCTCCTTAGACACTCTTGGAAATCATTTGATTGAGCTTTATTTTATTACCAAATTTTTAATTTGCAGTGTGTTCAAAGTTGTCAACCTTGGAATAATATACATATGTTATTGATTATTGTTACTTAAACACTTTTTTATTATTTGAATGTTGTTTCAACTTTATTCCATACTAATAATGTATACACTTTATAATAAATCACTTAATATTATTCGATCAAAATAATCGATGTGAGTATTGAAGAGTTTCTACTAAGCCGTTAGACCTTTCGATTTGAACTCTCAATTTAAACTGGGGAGAAGGAATTGGATTTTGGTTTAGTCCGTTGAAAGGTTTATTGTTACAAGTATGTCATAGAGAATTAATATAGCATAAAGGTAGATGTTGTGTATACATGACACGTTCACTACTGTCGTCCGTCAATCTGGCAAAAGCTCGTCCTCGTACGCTCTTACTATCAGCCTGTCTAGAAACATTATTGAAAATTATCATTAATATGATGCATAGTTTGAGCGAGTAATACCATAACTTTCACATCATCCGACGTACATATTAAAGTGAAAATTTACTAGCTGAGGTCATCCAATCATCATTAATAAACCTGCGCTAGATTACGCCTATTATTTTAGACAGCCTTATGATGGATCTCTGCCAATCATTAAATAACCATGATGTAGCCATTTTACATCAATTTTAATCAAGAGAGAGATAATGCACTGAATTACATTAAGTATATTTCCCATACATCACAGAAGCGTACATACTTTCATTTTCGGAGCTGTACTAAATTGCAAAATCATATCAGTGGTTTTATTTTTATTGTCTGGTATTTATTTTAAAACCGTTAGAGAGGTTTTGCACTGTCATGTGTGAATGAATGATGTTTGTCATTAAAAGAATGATCATATTAAAATATGAAATTAAAATTAATTACATCATTATGTATTACACAACTGCTTAACGTATAGTAGTTGGATATGTATTGCAGTGGTGAACGTCATTGGCTTCCGTAACGGATCTCACGGGCTCGAATCCGAGTACGAACAGAATTTAAAAAAAAAAATCTGTTCCAAGTATTGGATGTTTGTGAACTAAATGACTGAGCAAGTCACATTCTCTTTTTTTCTTTCTATTTTTTTCTTTTAAACACAACAGTGCATGGTTAAAATATAGGTCCCGTGCAGCTCTGTATCGGGCCAATAATATAAGTAATAAATTCTTCTCTTTTCTTGATCGCATTGCGTTATGGAAGGCGGCTGAATACATATAACGGGTGGTGGTGGGATACTCAACAGCCTACTTGTTGTTGTTTGTGATGTCTAAAAACTCCCTCCTATTCTTCAGATTTTTAAATAACGTAACTTAGAGAGAGATATTAGCTAACCACTATTACTGTCCTAGCCTTATCTTTTTTATCCCTGCTACTTTCTAAAAATATAGGTTGAGCGACTGAGTAACAAATAGTTCTCGTAGAAAAACTTCTGTTAAGATACCTCCATTAAGAAGGCATATGCTCCACATTGAGAGCGGTCATGGATTAAAAAAACTTCTCCCCCCCCACCCTTGTGATCCTCAAATAACGGAACGTTGCTTAAAGAGCGATTAGTTATCATTCCTGTCTGAACCATACTCTTTCCATTCCCACATGTTACGAAATAAGTGGTTGAGCAATTGAGTAACAAACAGTTCTTTTAGAAAAACTTTTGTTAAGATACCTCCATTAGGAGGCCATGTGCTACACATTGGGAGCGGAAATGGATTTAAAAAAATATTATTATAATATTCTTCATCGTTGAATATGCTTCATTGTTTGATAAAAACATTTGTAGAAACTTATTCTGTCAATTTATTTGAGTTAACAGTCAAGCTTATTAGATAACCAATAATGTTCTGGTTTATTTTGATTTTTGGCTGTACCATCGGTTCGCTGCAAGAAGTCATTAATTGATAATTTGGTAAACACTGAGTTTTATTAACAAAAGTGTTTATTTTAACATTTTGCATACATTAAAGTTAACGTCTGAGTGACCACCGATCAACATATTTTAAAGGATTAATAAATCGTTACCTTACTTTGAAAAGGTTATAACTGACATTTTGGCATAAAATGTCATTTGGGTCGGAAAATGTTTTATTCACCACAATCTAACATATATATAAATTTCAGAGTCATGCATTTTCAAATAAAGAAGTTAGCAAGATTCAAGAGTTCTATTTACACACTTTCTTTCATATCGTAATTTTACAAGCTTCTAAGAAACAATAGGACTTTTTATAACCAATTTATAAACAACATTTGTATTATCGGTCAAATATTCAAACGCATGTTAAAGTGCAAGTAGAACCTTTTTAAAGTAAGGTAACGAAGTGTCAAAGGTGTTAGAAAAAAGAGAAATAAAAAAAATCTAAAATTGATTTGAAACATTAAAAAGGTGCCGGAACGCCGCTCCAACGCGTTACATAGGAAAAAGCACTGTTCCTTAAAAATATCACCACTAAAAAACTTTGTTAAAATGAATAAATTTTCTCAGCTAAATATAAACTCATTTTATGCGCATTAAATATATATTATTGGCAGGCTTAACGGCTACTAATTTATAAATAATGCCTCACTTCCATATACAGACAAGTTGTATAAATTTCAAACAATGATACAAATTAATTGTTACAAAATATTCAAGCGATGTCCGTCTTACGTATTTTGATTCATTGGCGTGCCAAGAAGAGCGACTTTTTAATTATTATTGAACAGTATTTTATAATCATCATACAATTAAATTTTACTCGCACATTATGATTTGATACAACCATTGCTAAATGAATACTTCCTTCTTCTATTATTAGTGTCGTTTGCTTGTCATATCATTCATTCATTTCCGAAGACATTTTTTAAATATAATCAGCGACTAACAATGATGTTGAGTTCCCGTAAATTATTGTCTTAAGCTTGAAGTCAAAACATATTTTAACGGCCAACGTTTACACACAATGAATGTATCTATTAGTATTTTAAATAAACTCGTTTAAGTAGCCTTACTTTCTGTTACTTTGTCAACTCAATAAGTAATATTTTTGTACTATATTTATTAAATTTTGTACACTCCAAGTTGTGTCACTAACGACCTTGCATTTTTGCATTTTGGCATCTTCAGGCGTTCAAGTACATGGATGAACTTGAACTGACGTTTGGTAAATAAATGTATCATGTATCATAAGAAGTACATTTTTATCATTAAATTAAGAACTATTGATGGCGATATAGAATTAAATTAATAATGGTTTGATTTTAATGACGTTCAATTAATTAATCCCTCGAGAGGTGAAGTGAGCCAAGTAGTAAAATGGTAAAACTTTTATTGTAGACTTTTAAGTACAGTTACATCTTTACTTGGTATTTTGGTGGATTGTATGTTTATTTTAGGTAGAGCACTTTTGTAGTGTGTATTTAATAATGTCAATTTTAACGATAATTTAACGATACTTTAAGACATGTAAAATATTTGAACGCATCGAACTGTTTTTTTTACTATAAACACACTTGGATCACTTAACCTCTAATGTGCTCAATTATGAAAGTCATGACCCCTTGTGAAAATTAGTGTATTATGTACAAGTAAGTGTGAGAAAACATGAAATTTTAAAACTTTAATATCTCTGCAAAATATAATTTTAATTTTGACCCCACGACAAAGATGGAAAATGCATTTAAAGAATCAATAGCATCATCGATGGAGGAGGCTCGCAAAATTTCGACACTACCGTGATTTAAGACTTAAAGCTCTATTAAATTTATATCGACATCAAAAAAACCTCCCTTTATAGTATATAATATACACATGTGTAGATACTATATATAGAAAATTATTTGGTACGTATTCATATAAAAGAGGTCAAATTTCCGGAATAGGAAATGTTAAAAACGTGTTAGATTAAATCCTACACTTGACGTGATATCATGAAATGACAGTAGCTATTTATTGGTGTAGTATTTATAGCTTGCTCGTGCTGATATGAATTTCCTGCAAAATCCACAGCACGCTTCTGTGCCGAGAGTCTTTTGTTATTATCATCTTTTGTATTGAGATGCTTGTTATAAAGGAAAAAAAATAATCACGAAGTTTGTCTCTATTCCGCGAACAAGTTTCCATTTGAGGCGAAACCAAATTGTATACATCGAAAACTAAAATGGCAACCCGGTACATCGGAATTAATGGTGCGGCGTTAATCGCATTATTACAGTATATGCATAATATTAAACTGACGTAATATCTAACGTATTTAATGTAATTAAGTAATATTCGTGGGCTTTGGTGACCTGCAGGAAGCATTAGTAAACGAATCAAATAATAATAATCGTCTTCACAAATTTTATGAGACGCATGCACAAGGTTAATTTAGAATATTGCACAGCGAGATAAAATAAATAATCAAGATTTAAGATGTTAAGCCAGGGGTGGAGAACCTCTTTGTCTCTAAAGGCCGCATTAATTTTTCTGATTCGACATAAGGCCGCAGTAAACATTGACTAGGGAATCTTTGGTCGGAAACAGGAACTTACGGTCAGAATATGTCAAGAATTTACGAATTTACATAAATTTATAGAATTACAGAATTGGCCAGAAAGCCGCACTAGAGTAGCCAAAAGGCCGCAAGTTCCCCACGTCTGGGTTAAACTAACAAGCATGGCTGCGTAGTCGTTAAAAAATTAAACGAATCAAACCTTAAATTTAAAGACGACTCCGAATTTAGCCTAAACATATTGAAAATTCTTTCTTTTAGTTCAGACAGTCATTATTTCACAAATCAATACGATGAATAGGCTAATTTTAGAATATATGCAAAATATGAAAATCATCACAAAGTAATCTAATATACATAGGTTTAGTGAGGAGTTTGCAAAATTAAAATACGTGTTAATGTATTTGTCTAGTTAACTGCCAAAAACTTGAGCCGGTAACAGCTTGCCTATTTATTTCGTGTGAACTCGGCACTATCTTATGGAGTATGGACAGGATTGTGACATCTGTGACTATCAACAACATTATGCATGTGAGGTTATTGAAGTCGTCTGACGCAACTGCGTTTGTTGCCTTGGATAAATGAGTGTTTATTGTTCATCCTCACGATGTGATAATAATGGCATTAAGGTAGCCTCTTGGATCAAAATAACAGTATTTTAGTTATATTTACTTTCAAAGAGATCTCGAAATAGGTTTTCCTACTAAAAATATCAACCAAAAAGTGTTTTCTGCGTAAACACCATTTTTTTTAAATTTTGATGCCAAATTGTTCTCTATTCCAATATCTACACAATCAATAAATTTCTGATTTCAAAACCTCTCTAAATACAGGGAAAACGCATTTTTAAAAACGTGTTTAGTCTCAAAACCTACTCAAATCCAAAAAGCCCACAGCAGTTTTTTGCACTTTGCTAACAATTTTAGTTTTTGGAGTTAGGTAGGTTTTGAAACTGAGGCGCTCAATTGTCGTTTATTTTTTCATATTAAGCCTTTCGATTGTAACTTAACGCGATATGAAAATATGAAATTCAGAGTTATTATCATACGTTAATCGAAATTGCTGAATTTGATACAGTTTTTAGACCATTAGAACCGTTAAGCAAACGTGCAAAAAGTCTATCCTAATATTTACAGTAACTTCAAATCCTGTAATGTTTATACTAAGAAATATAAAAAATTCAATGTTGATTTTATAAATTTTTCATTGATAAACAACTGACGTATTTATAAATTAGCATCAGTTTTCTGCTTGTTGTTTCTCAAATATCAAAAATCCATTTGAATAAAGAATCAATAATTGAAATGGATTCTGCGGCCATTGAGTAATTAAAACCAAATCTGCCGCAACCTGGCCACGGCGATCTGATAATAAATTATTTACGCTTTATTGCCGCAGGTGTATACTACTATTAATTACTACATATTTACGTCTCGTTTTATGGATAGGATGAATAAATTTGCTGAGTATTCTCAATTTGGAAGCGAATAATGAGCCACCCAGTGTCATCATTAGACATAAGATGCAGAAAATATAATTGTTTAGGGTTGTCGAAACCATTTAATTATTTTAATACCAATCCTATTATACATTTTATAGTCAACAAATAGTATTGACTGAATTGATATTTACTTAATATAAAAAGAAGAATAGCGAAATATTTAGTTACATAAAAATGCAATAATGATAAAAGCTATTTTGACATCTTGCCATTGTTAGGATGGTAATTTTATAAGTTTATTGAACCTTCGCCATACTTAATATTATGTTTGAAGCCACTTATTTTTCTAAGGTCGCATACCAAAATAGTAAAATACAATACCCATGTAAAAGTTTTTAGAAAATGGCCCGATACAAAATTCTAATAAACACATTTTGAATGATATAATACTTGTTTGTTAGTATATAAACGTCGTCTTTTTGATGTGTTTTAATTTTAATTTCTTTTAAAAAACAGTTTTTAATTAAGACATTTGCGATCAATTGGTAAGGATCTTATTACAGTATGAAAAATAAGATACAATTGAAGACCTTGGTGGAAAAGCAACCAATGTCCCAGAACTAATTTTTCAGGAGAGAGTAAAAACTTTTTTTTCATCAATTTGATGCGATCACGAAATCCCGGTATTGTGACAGTACTAATCGAATTGAAAAAAATAGAAAATTTTAAGCGAAGGGTAAAAAAAAAAGATTCCAAATTTTGGTTTATTTTGAGAATTACGTAAGTTACGGAGTGTTTCAAATTGCAAATTCTGAAAGAGCTTAAAAAAAGGTCTCGCGTCGTTTCGTCTTGGGAAATCCCCGAATTCCTGGGTTTTTGAAGTCGACAACAAATTATTTGAAAAATCCCAGGATTTCAAAATTTCTCAATCCCCAATCCCAGAATACTGGGATCACAAAAAGTGTTTGGGATTGGATGCTCTAATATGCACCATATAGGTGTAAAAAGTTAATCATAATTATTTTGGTTGATAGTTTTTTGTTTTTTTTTTAATATAATGCACATTTGTTATCTTAAAGTCAGCCAATAAATTACACGTGCTCTATGCACTGAATATGACCTAAAAAAATTCTATGCAGCCCGGACTTGACTCAGTTTTTTTTGCATATCTTTATAAAAATGGTAATTTATTGAAATATGTTAATTTAACAATGATTGTGAGCACAATTATTAACACAACTAAATTTATCTTTGTCTAAAAATCGCATGTTTATTATTTGAATAATATTAAATTACAATCGTTATAATAATTATATTGTCCATGCCTGTCTCAACTGATTGATGCATGATGCCCAAAGACTGTACATAGTCTAAAATTCTCACCAAGGTTTTTATCCATTGTTTTGGAGAGGTAAAATTTGTCCACGCCTAGGTTACTCATTGTTTTACGCTACTTAAAATGTATGCATACATAATATGTATAATATTAATCAGAAATATTTAAGGTCGTAGATCACCTTTTTCCAGAAACCAAACAGTATTGATTTCAATTGTCTTGTGCGTAGCATGTTAAACTTAACATTGAGATTTCTCTGTTGAAAAAAGTTAACCAATATTGATCTCATTAAAATAAGGAATTGGTACTACATTTAGTGTTGTATTAATAATTATAAATATGATATTTTTCCTGAAAGAACTCTACGAAGTTAATGAATAAATAATTCTTTCCACTTGGATACCAAGCGGACACCGGTGTTCGGAACATATGCAAGCGAACACGGATGTCCAAGGCATTTAAAAAATCAAATACTTGGAATTATGTTAGAACTATTTTCACAATGTACACTTCCATTATAACTTTTATTTTGGCCAAACACGACCCGGGTTTCGCCTCTCGGCGTCTTCCGGTTCTATCCAGTGCGCGAATGCACTCGAACTGCGAAACCCGGGTCGTGTTTGGCCAGAATAAAAGTTATAATGGAAGTGTACACTGTGAAAATAGTTCTAACGTAAACATAAATTTCCATCAAGCACCTTCAGTCGAAGTTCTAAATTATATACTTGGAATTATAATGAAATATAAGCAATATGTTGATGAATGTGTATTGTTATCTATACGGAGTCAATATAGGTTTTTTAAATATCGAATTCGAGTGTATATTAGGCAAAATTATTTTTCTCAAAAACACGCAGTATCTCTGGGACATATTAATGATTTCTTTGCGCGGTATTCAAGTTGTTAATCAATCAATCTTTATACTTTAGGTGATTGTTTACAATAAATACATCCGTAGATTTTTATAGTAACAATAAATTTCCATAAAAAAATAATTTCCTGTCAAGATTATTCGTCATCAATATTATCGCTCCCAAACTTCGTTCCCAAACTTATAGAATCAAAGTAATATTATTATTTTAAGCGATACGAAAGGCCTACCAACTGTAAGTTAGACTTCATCCGATGACTGAAGTAGCCGTAACGTTTAACCTAGGTCGTGAGTAATATCTTATATGGAGATGTACACAATTTTAACGATTCAAATAGAATATAGAAGTCCAATCAAGGACCTTTAGTCGATATGCTAAATTATAGTTTCTTAACACATTGTTTTAACGACCGTACCAAATATAGTTCCCAGTATGCCCAGTTTCTTAGGTAGTATTGAAGGCGTGCTTAGACTATCAAATAATTCTTACAGTTTCGTTGTTAGCGTTTGCATTGTCTTCTTCAAAGTGCAATGTAATGGCGGTGGATGACTCAAGGAAAAGTCTAGACTAACAAGGAAATCACAACAACCGCTCAGTTCATTTGAATATATTACGTTAAGGTAACAACTACTGGCGATTAGTGATACATTCTAAGGCACAAGTACATTGCTACAACTATGAAAAGCGAAACTGATTTCAAAATTTATTATACGTTGTCATTATCACCAAATTCTCAGTATTAACGTTTAAAATGTTGGTCTAGTAGTAAGAGCTTGACCCAAGCTATCGGATGGGTCTGGATGCAATCCTCAGCGTGGACTAAATTAGACCGAACTAAAACCAATGCTTTTTTGCAACACTCTGTTTACACGACCGTAATCAAGCATGATTAGAAAACGTATGTATTTTATAACGGAAACGTCATCTAATCGTACACGATTGCGCCTCGGTATACAGCCTGCAGTCATTACGATATCAGATAAAGGTTTTTTTAAATTCAACAATTAAGGTCTTGGACTGTCTGCGTAATATAATTTATTTTTTACCTGATCTTCATTGGTTTATAAAAACATTATATTTAAACTTTTATCTATGTCTGCTTTCGATGTGGTGAATATGGCCTTCCTAATCGAAGTATCTTAACCGAAGTTTTTCTACGAAAACTGCTTGATACTAAAGGGCAGGTTTAGGACAAGACTAGTAATTAACTAGTTGCTCTCGCTACACCTCATTTTATTGGAAGGGTTGGAGAGAGTTTTTAAACTTCACTAGCATCCATGCCTTCGAACAGAAATCAATTAAGCGACTGAAAATATGCTATTTCTACTGGGACTTGAACTCGTGAGATCCCTCACGGAAGCTAACGACACAACCACTGCACTACGAAGCCTATCAAAATATGTTTTTCGTATTATTATACCAATTTATATATCTATATAAAGCAGGGCTGTGGCGTCGGAGTCGTGAAAAACGAACGACTGATGATGTGTATTCAAACCAATAGTACATAGTGTTGACATTGGGTGCTTGGCTGACTGAAAATGATCTGATGGAATAAATATAAACATGTATATATAAGTTAAAATGAAATGATTGAAATTTTTTGTCTGAGTCGTTTTTTATTTAAAGCTGTTGTCGGAGTCGGAGTCGTCTTTTTTTACACGACTCCACAGCCCTGATATAAAGTCAATCAACTTTTGGTGAATATCCACGTCAACAAATCAACGAATCGATTCAAATATTTGTTGCTCTGAAAAAATCTTTCTTTACTATTGGTTGAATTAAAAATTAATTTATCAATTTTTATTCATATTAATAAAAAAAGAGTACATATAAAATAGACGATATAATTTATGCGGTCTTTTGTCATGTGGTTTTCGAATTGTAAAATAAAACCACAAAAACAATTCAAGAAGAAATTGCTAACTTATTCGTATTTTAATATGTCAATGTGTGATAGCAAAAGTTGATTAGTTTATCTTTTAGTTAATGAGCAGAATTTTTCCTCCCGCGTGACTTTTTTTCATGTGCAAACTTGAAAATGCATGTGATCTACAACCACAGGAAATGACAGAAGTGGCGAGTTGTGAGTCAATAAGAGATGTAAATAACATAACCTTATTTATTCGTATATATTCAAATGTAAGTTAGTAAAAAAAACGAATTGTTTTTAAATCATGTCTTGCATTGCATTTAAGACAAATACACAATTCTCTTATTGCTTTTGTTGAAATAGTAATTGACTGTGGTAAACTCAAAGGAAACGATGTGTTTTGCCAAAGAAACTCATAGTATATATTCTTTTCAAGAATTAAAATCACCATCGTTCCTCATAGTTTATGCTTTTGGTGGATTCGGTAGTATCTTTGCGAAAACATAGTTTTTATATATAATTGATAACTGTGTTAATCAACTGGTTATTACTAATTGCGAGACGTGTTTTGCTTCTCTGATAATCAGCAAACTAACTGTAACGTATGTAATACCTATGCAGATAGAGTTAGCTTAAAGATTCTTCGCAAATAGGCGAAACACACAAGAGAGTAAATAACAAAGTTATCAATTTTAATTTTATATTTTAATAAGAGTTCCTCATATGGTTTATTGGACAATGTACTTCACTTTACATTCTCTGACGCTAATTTATAAACATTTTTTTATGATAAGTTATCTCTTGTAATATAACTTATTAAATTATATATATGATTCATTCTCTTCGCTTTCATTTAACTGTCAGCAATTTTGTTATTGCTGTAGATATGTTATTTAATATGACTATGGGTTGCAATACCGTATTCGTGGAGTTTTTCCAATACCGAAATATCGATTATGAAAATGCAAAAATACTGGTATTTGGGTATTAAAAATTAACCGAAATCGAGTTCTGAATTTAGAGAAACCATTGTTCGAGACGAATTGAAACAATTTTAATCTGCCAAGAGTTGAATCCAATATTACCAGGTTCCAGAATAAATGAGCCATTCAAAGATGTATTATTATTTTAAGAAACCATAAGCTTTCTCTGATAAACACCCGTTTATGTTTATGGTATATTTTTTAATGACGGTATTTTGTATGAAATATCAAAAAGTAGACGTATCAGTTTTGATTTAATCGCCCAGTATTGCGAACTCAATTGGCCATATTTTTTTACTTTGTTTAATCTTGCTTTGTTATGCTCAATGCTGGTATTGATATTTTTGTTCGATATTTCAATCCCTATCTATGACAGATAATATTATTTGAAAATAGCGAACTGTAATAATATACTGTAAAACCTTAAATCAAATCAATATGATCAATTTCTTGATAACTTTATTAAGAGATTTAACAATGATAATTAAATTAGTCCCTTTATGTAAAAAAAAGATACGAGCTATTTGATTGAAAATATTCGATATGCAGACCTTACACAGGGCACAGTTAATTGAGTATCAATTAAAGATTGCTATCGAAATGTGTTTTTAATTAATTTACCCACTGATTTTTTATGTAGTTAGGCAACATCTTTAATTGAAGGAAGAAGGATGTTGCAAACAATGAGTATGTATAAGAAAACTGTTAACAAATCGTTTCAAAATATCAAGTCTTTTAGGTTATGAATTTATTAAGTAGGTACGTCAAAAAATAATAATTATATTTTGACTGTGCATAATTGCATACATTAATTTAATTAGAAAATTAGCGTTAAATTTTGTACTTTGCTTATTTTTTGTGTATATGTAATGAAAATGAGTACATTTGGTGAAATTAAAATAACTATGGATATTTTAATGAAATTATTGTTAAAAACATAAGAATAACATGCATAATGAGTAAAAAATGGAATTAATAACAAACAAACAGTTATCATATTAAATGGCGGACTACCCCGTAAGTGGATGAGGGGCGCGCTTAGGGACCTTAAAATAACATATTGTTTAAAATGCATTTGATATTTTTAATTCAATTTTAGTAATTGTAAAAACATGGCCTGCAAATTTGACTGCTAATGGGGCCTCTCTATTGCTCAATCCATCTGTGATAATATTTGAATATACTCAAAAATAGCAAAAAATACTTAACCAAATACGATGGCGAAATTTGGGTTGTTAGTGACAAAGCTTGTGTGAATGTAAATAATTTGAATAAATCAAATTAAACCAAATATATTAAAAATAAGCCAAAAATATAACAACATTTCGTTTTATTAATTTATAATACTGAAATAAAATATTATCATCTTGTTAAAGTCAATTCTGTAGTCTTGAAGGCTTAAATCCAGAATAGACATTGATTATTCAATATTTTTTCAAAGTATGTTTAACGGTATTATATATATGTTGTAAAAACCTTTTCCAGCCATCGCATATTCCAACAAGACGTATTTACACCAGCGTATTAACTTCTAGCCTTTTCTTAGCCTTGTTCTTCTAGAAATCTTGACCAAATTCGAAAAAGTAAAGCTTAGCGTCTGAACTCTCGTAAAACTAACTCATGTTGAGATACTCAATAAGTTACGGAGATTGTTAAAATTAAAAGTTATAGCTGTTATAGATATAATTATATTATATTTTACAGTAAAAGATTACGTAATAATAAGTAATAAAAAACCTTTCTTAGTGTGTTCTTAACTGTTATCTACATAATAATTTATTGATACTACAATGAACCAAACAGAAGATTGTATTCCCAATAAAAAAATAATTACATGCTATGGAAATCAGAGCTCGCCAACCATTGGGCGCCGTCTTAATGTTTGTGTAAGCAAGATGTTTTTCTATAATGACCAAGATTCCAAAACCAGATAATTCTATATTCAATGGGTTGTATCTGCCTCACATAAACGCCGGGAGATAGACTTAATTATGCACTCTTACACCGGTGATTTTTTTTTCAAGTCATGCAGTTGCGCAATAAGCTACAGCAGTGTTCTTAAACCTATGGTCCGCGGATCGGCACCGGTCCGTAAGAATGCATTGCCGGTCCGCGATCAATTTTATGTTTCGAAAAATTTTCGACTCGAATATATCTTTTGTACTAAAAATGAAAAAAATCTGTCTACAAAAAGTAGCAAAAAATGTTGCACTAAAAAAGTAGTTTTATTAGCTTTCATGAATAAAACTCTGTGTAACATTAAATTGAAATTTCAATTGTTACTTTTTGAATATATTATTAAAAGCAAACGTGAACAGTCGTGCTGTTTATTTTCGACTTACAACAGGTTACGTTGTGCCACCTTGGACGTAAGTTGTAACGGTTATAAGTTTTTTTCATACAAATAAAAAAATATTTAAAACCTTAAACAAAATCCAATAGACGGCTTTAAAATTATAAATATTTTTATTTATACATCGACTGTAGAAAGGAAAAAGGACAACCCATACATAGCAAATTTTACAGGAGGCATGAAAAACGGAGACCTTGAAAGTAAGGAGACTTCTAAACTGGTGTTTAATTGGCATAATCTAATATTAATTTAAGAAATTGTCTAGCAAAAACCGTTTTTTCAGTCTTTTAACTTAGTTTCAATGTTCACAGGGTCATCTTTTTTCAAACTTAAAATCTAAATTTAAATACTAATCGGCATTTTCAGCTTCCATCCTTTTGATCGAACATGCATCATGTTAAATACATTATGATTATCGAAAAAAACCTGTTTTAAAAAAACTGTGGGCTACGTTCTTTTTCCTTTCCACAGGCGATATATATACCAAATATTATTTTATAAAATATTTTTAAAAAAATGAGAAAAAAAATACTAATTTATCTCCATTTTTAGTCCAAAAAGTCGTAAGTCGGGAGCTGGCTGTGTGTAAATGTGTGTATCTAGTTGACGTTGGTCCGCCAAATATTATTTACCGGTCCGCGTATATACTACACAGGTTGAAGAACACTGGACTACAGCATTATAAAAGACACAGGGTCATCACTTCACTGCGCGACGTAATATTAACGTTTTCTAAAATTCATAATATTAAATGTCCGTTGAAAAATGATCGCCGTAATAAATTTAAGAAAAATCTCTTGAGTGACACATACGGGTTCTTAATAATAAACCTAAGCATACATTGTTTGACAATAACTGTTTATCGTCACCGTACTGGCAGAAGTTAGTAAGTAACGAATTGACAGTTCTGAGTAACCAGCAAATGAAATTAGATAACTTTATTATTCCACTTGTTGTGTTACAAAATGTGACACGTGTTTTTCCTATTTAAGAAACATAATCATACTTAACATCACAAAGTTTACGAACAAACTGCTGAATCTATCGAATATATGTATATAGATTTTAATATTTGTCGGGTCCGTTGCGCAGTGGTTAACTTCCGTGACATATCTCACGGGTTCAAATCCCAGTAGGAACAGCATCGTTTATTTCTAAATACATGTTTGTAATATCTGAAAATTCTCTCTCACCCTTTTTTCTATTCATTTCCGCTCCCAATGTGAAGCATATGGACTCCTAATGGATGTATCTCAACAGAAGTTTATTTACAAGAACTGTTTGTTACTTAGTCGCTTAATTTTTTTTTTCCTAAGAGTGTAGTAAGGATAAGGTGAGGACAGGACTAGTGGTTAAATAATCGCTCCCGCTACGCCCAGTTTTTGAAGAATCGGAAGGGTAGAAGGAAATTCTTAGACATCACAATCATTTTTGAAAAAATGCTGTTCGTACTGGGACTCGAACCCGTGAGATCCGGCACGGAAGCCTACATCGCTAACCACTGCGCTATAGGTCCCAACAATCCTAAAACAACGGGGCGTAGCGAGAGCGGTAAGCTAACTACTATTCATGCCCTAGCCGCTATCCTTTTATAAACCTTCTCTTTTCTAAAAAGCTAGGTTCTTGCAAGTTCTTGTATTAAAAACTTTCGCTGAGATACTTCCATTAAAAAGGCATATGTTTCACACTGGGAACGGACAAAGATTTTTAAAATTCAGGACCTCACCAATAACCGGATACATACTGAAAAACAACAAATCAAGTAACAAAAGTAACTGGATTCGAATATGCCACTTGTGTAAATGTAACGGTTACAATATTGTATTGAAAACTTCTGCTAGTTCATTGATAAATGCCATCTTATAGTGATGTTGGTATTGTTATTGAGAACCCAACAAGTGGTTACGTAAGTGTCAAGGAGTTGTTCGTGTCGCCATTTTATCGTCAGCCGCTTATGTTTCATTGTGTCTTCGCCCACTCGGTGATTGTATTCGAGCCCAGGACCGTGCCCAAACTCGGCGGAATGGAGATCCGCCTAGCTTCACTTGTGGAGTCATCGCAATTGTGAAAAGGGCTGGCCCAAACTTTGAACTTTACTTCGGCGATGAAATAATATTGAAAGATCACAAGATCACTTGGTAATTTTCTTAGTTTGAATAAATAAAATTATAACAATAATAAATGAGAGTTTGTATAAACGTAGTGCAGTGGAAAACATCGTTCGCTTTTATGGTTCGAATCCTAGTACGAATAGATTTTTTTTCAATCGGCTTATCAATTTCAGTTCGATATACATTTTTGAGATGTCTAAAAAGTGATAGTAGAGAGAGCGATTACCTAACCACTAAAACAGGGTGGGGAACCTTTTAATTTCTAAAGGCCACATTCATTTATCTGATTCAACATAAGGCCGCAGTAAAAAAAGCGTTGACAACCCCCCATTTTTTTTTCGGCTGTCGAGCATATAATGGGTTGATTACGCTATTTTTCCAAAAGTTTACGTATAATTTTGTAATCAAGTCAAAAAGCCGCATCAGAGTAGCCAAGAGGCCGCAGGTTCCCTTCCACTGCACAAGACCCTATCCTTTGTACCCATATTCTCTTTGAAAAAAGGCTAGGTTAAGCAACCGAGCTACAAAACTTATGTTGAAATTTACTCCATCCAGAGTCTATATCGTCGGTAATTTTCTATAACCTCAAAAAGTACAATTTTTCAGGAGACACATAAATGTACTTTATTCTACCGCGATCGCTATCGCTTTCTATCGTTATAAAACACGACTGGAATGGTTTTATCCTCAATATCTTTGAGGAAGTTAATAAGGAAGGAAGCAAAGACGTTTCCTCTCCTTCATGCTAAGCATAGCACACATGATAATATATTTTTTTACCAACGTTTTTGTGTTACGTTAAATAAAACATGACATATATTTTTTTGGATACGAAATTCTGAATTCATTACACCAAATAACTGAAAACTAAAAAAAGTAGATATACGTACTTGTAGAAAAATAACGACGATATGCTTCACATTGGGAGCGGACGTAGATTAAATTAACTCTTCGGTGCACATAATTTTAAATACTTTATACTAAAATATAAACTATTTATTTTTAGATACTCCTCTTCTATTTCATCTGGAAATTACTTGATATGTTACTGCCTGAGGCCCACACGGGTCGGTGTCCCTATTTCGACGATAAAACAAGTTATTAATTTTAATAATATACTGTTTGTAATTCGACGCCTATGTAAGTAAGTCTGGCGCTAGCATAGACTTCTATTTATGTTCTTACTCGTATTATACACGAAGGATGATAATGATGTTAATTTTCTTTAATTTCATTCATCGTGGTTGGTGTAATTATATTTGCATTTTATTGCAATAAATGTTGGGGATTCCCAATGTAAAAACTGATTACATCATATTCAGATGTTTTGTTAAACGATGCATTGACAATATGATATGACATCATTTAAGGAATTCACTACAGCCGACGATTAAAGGAATAATATATCTGGCAGTGTTACGCAACTTACGCAGCCCCCTACAAAGTGTCGGGGTCCGCGACAAAAAATCTGGCAAAACGATTTTATTTATCAATTCGTACTTTTTTGTTTTAATAATTATAATAAAAGTAAAGGATGTAAATTGAAAAAATATATAACATCAACAAATGATGCCTCGATTTTCCTTGCATATTTCTTTGTTAACCCTCCAAGGACGAGCGTGGCCATATATGGTCACAGTAAACACCGTTGTCTATTGATCCCACTATTCATACTTTTTCTACCTGAATATTGTTGCTTTTGCTCATATTTAGTTAAGAAAGGTACAGACTTCAGTTAATCATCAGCCGTGGGGACAGAAACGGCCGCCAAAAGCACATGCGATTGTTTGAATTTCCGTTTTTTTTAATTTACTTTTTGAAACTGTTAGTTATTTTTTTATGAAAACATGAAATTATTTACAGTTCTTTCGCTAATATATTTGTATTGATCTAAAGAGGTCAAATTGAAAATATTTTTAAAAATTTCACATTTAGCTATATGTCAACCCCGAATGTTTGCTTGCCCATACAGTCACGCTCGTCCTTACTATTGTTGTTACACAATATTACATGGTTTATTAGGGTTTCTATACATCGACTTTGCTTTTTTTTTTTAATTTTTGTTAAGAATAAAAGTTATCCGTGACTTCATATGGCTTAGAAAATATTTTTTTATCGGAAAAAAGCTCTCGTCTCTGGAGGGCTAAGAAGAAATCCTTGGTTTTATGTAATTTTAAAGAATCAGACGGGGTCCATGTTTCAAGTCTTTTTGTAGCATACTTCTTTTTATTTGTTTGATGGAAATCATTATTTTTTTAGCTACTAAATTTCCAAAAAAACAATGGACAACATACGAGGCATAACTATTTATTTTATTTTCTGTCTGTTTTCGCTATATGCATGATTTAACTATTAATTTACATCAAACTTGTGAACCTCCTTAGCAGAGTCCACGGATAATTTGAAACCAATGATAGGGTCAATTTTGATCAATTACATGTGAAAGGTGCTCTACAAAAATTTTTAGTAGTTTTATATGCGGTTGGACCTTTTGAAAGTGTTCCGTCATAGAAAAATATTGGATTTTTTTTTTATGAATGTTTGTTAATATAGTATTTACTGATTTGTCTCATCAATGAAAACCGACCTTTTCGTCGGTTCTTGTCGATCTTCAACGAGTTTTAATGCTATTAGACTATCTTTCAGTCGGTTTTGGAATTACAGGCTCGACCACGAATGGAAGCTTTCATAAATTGATTATTTCTATCGATGTATGAATGGATTAAGAAGTGACAAACTTACTAATACTTCATTCTTTTATACTGGCAATTTTCGAAAAAAAAACGTTGAGCTAGTGGCAGATCCCATTTTCTGGATAGCATAAAAGATTTTCATTATTTAAGATTTCGACCGAATTTGCTCGGTGGAAATTCAATATTTAATTAAAATCGTTCAACGTGTGGGAAGTGTACTAATTCCACACGTTTTCTCACTAACGAAGAGGGTTTCGATTTTCAGCATTTTCATACATTCAGGTGCCTAGATTTACTTGGACTGCCCTTGAATGTCTGAAGATTCCGAAAAAATATAAGGGTAAAATAGAAGAAAATTTTGAGGCTCCAAACGCGTATCCCATGAATTTAAGGAGTTGCTCGCCTTTGGATTAGGTGACTTGATTTTTTTTAAATCCATGTCCGCTCCAATGTGGAGCATATGGCTAATGGAGTTATTTCAAGTTTTTCTACGAGAACTGTTTGTTTCTCTGTCGCTCAACCTTTTTTTCTAAAAAGAGAAGTATGGATAGAATGATATAGCAAAGATATAACTGGTAGTTAACTAATCGCTCTTAGTACGCCCAGTAATTGAAGGATTGCGAAAGTGGGAGGGAATTTTTAGACATCACAAACACCCATGCCTTTGAACAGAAATCAATAAATCAATCGAAAACATGCTGTTCGTACTGGGACTCGAACCCGTGAGATCCGGCACGGAAGCCAACAATGCTAACCGCTGCGCCATAGGATCCGACAATTACATTATGCTGTTTTATAAACAAGACCGTATTCAACTTTGAATCTTTTCTTGCACTCACGTCTAAAAATATTTTTGGCAACATTTTAAGTTTCCTATTAAAATACCTACATACTTATTCAAGCACATGATTTCATAGATTCTCATTATTTTCAAAATGCGTGAGTGAAATAAAACTTTGCGGATGCAAATCGTCTAATAAGTCATTAGAATAATTTCATGAAAGCAATTATCTAGGAAAAACCACACTGAGTAAATATTACAGGCTGCAGTCCATCCGGGACTCGCCCCCGGGTATTTACGATCGCACTAGATCTTCCGGGCGCACCCGAGCATTAAATATATCAGTTACACCATATATTTTCCTTCACAATGGTGGGTTAATAAACGATCCTGCCTACGACAAACAGAATTTTGAAACTAGGAGTGGTATACTATGACACAAGGCCCACGCGTTTTAGGTATGTTTAACTGATTGTGTTTCAAAACTATTACTAAATGAAGCTTCGGATAAGTATATGTCAAATATTTAAACACACGATTGCTGGAGAATATATATTGTCAATGGATTTGGCGTTAACTTTGATAAATTTCATTTTTATTATACATACAATCAAATTTAATAACTCCGTTACTAAAAGTGTGCTACAATTGTGTCAGTCCGTAACATTAGTAATTAATTTGTAATTAGTACTATCAGCGTCCAGAAAAAGAGGAAAAAACCTTATCTTGATTTTGTTATTTATAAATTCTAGGAAATAAAATCAAATATTAGTTATTTCGTAAAATTTGCTATATTATGCCTGATAATGCCTTTTAAAGAGGCGAAGCACGTGTTATGATTTTTAACACAACAAAGTAATCAAATTTAATTTTATATTGTAAAAAATATTTTTTTATAGACAATCTTCAAGGTTCAAGCTTGGCCTGGAAGACAAATGTACATGCACATGTGGCGTGATGCAGGATGCTAATCACATCCTCTGGGATTGTCACCTCATGAATAATTAATAGAAACAATTATTTAAGTCGGTCCGACCAGCTGTCGGACCCACCGGCTACACCGACTTGGTAGCTACGAAGGCAAACTACTAAGCATTCAGTAAATTTGCGACGTCATACAGAGAAAGAGTAGATTTACACTCATAGTACCTCCGGACATATTTAGAGGGCAATTTTTCGCACACTAAAGTACAAGTCACCAAGTCTTGATTAATCGTTCCCGAGACAATCTTAGCACAAAACTGAATAACGCATAACGTTTGTTACGCCACGGGAAACGTCTGTTGGACACAGATGTATGGTATGGGCTTGTGGTAGAATGAGTTGCATAGACATTATAATAAATCTTCAATGATGTTGTATATATTTTAGAATTACATGAACTGTATTCATTCCACTTTACGTACGTTATAATCAGGGCCGGCGCCAACATACAGGCGAAATAGGCAACCGCCTAGGGCGCAAACCATCAGGGGGCGCACAAATTCAAATTATTTTCATGTACATACTTTAATAATAATAAATAACAGTACATTTTATTTTATTGTGATGTTTGTATGAATTGTTCGATGCAATTATGTATCGTATTCTATATGATTCGAAAAATAGAGGTTGAGCGACTGAGTAACAAACAGTTATCATAAAAAAAAATATTTCTAATGATCACCAATTGTTTTTTCATTATTTCGATAAAAAAATGAACGATTTGTTGAAAAAGGGCGCACCGATAACCGTTGTCTAGGGCGCCAAATAACCTCACGTCGGCACTGGTTATAATCATAATATTATATAATATTTATAAAGCGTTAACTGTACTGTCTAATTCTCATAAAAGTTACACCAAAATAACAATGAAAATTCACAAGTTAAGTATTATTCTAAAAATTAAATAAGCCGTTAAAATGGTACATAATCTCTAAGACAAGTTCACGAACAACATTTTTCCAACAAATTTAGGGCAGTGTTCAAAAACAAAAACAATTAAAGCGCAAATCGTGTGAACTCTACTTAAGTGATGTGAATGTTATCTGGTTTTGGAATAAACGTGAGATATCTTATTTTGTTTACAATAACTATTTGAGTAACAGTTAACTCATATTGCTAGTCTTTCCGCATTTTAACGTTTACATAAGCTAGCCCATTAATAGATCATATCAAAACACTAATATACTTTTGTTATTATTACGAGACAATTAATTCAATATAATCTAAGATTATAGCTTTTTTGTATACATTTTTGTATCTTTGCGTCTGCCTTTAAAAACAATACAAATATGTACAGAGTTAACAGGTTATATTATATTCATTTGGTAACATATTAAAACTCATTTTATGTACTTATTTTATTAGATGTTTTGGATTTAAGCAACTTTGATTTGCACTGTACCGTTGAAAAAGAGGACTTAAGTAACATTTTTAATGAATATGTTTTGACAGTTTTAAGAAAAATCACAGTATTTGGTAGATGGCTACAATTGCCATCGATTCAATCATTAAATGTGATACAAAGCTTTACTACATTGTAATTATAAGGTTGGACTTAAACGAATATGATTTGAACACACATTAACATGAAAAGTGTGTCATTTTGGCGTGAATCAAACATTAACAGTCAAATGTTCTCTCTAATACGTTCTTACTGAGTCTTATAACTCTGTTACGAAAAAAATGACTCGCTAATAAAAACTAGCAGGATTCTGCGGGAATTGTGAGTTGTAGTCATTGCAAAGAAATTTACTAAGAATAAGAAAACAAATATATAATTCGTAACGATTTTTATGGTGGTTAATAAATGATTTTAGTCACAACTTAACTTATTCTCAAAAATCGGTTGTAGAGTGTTATGTTTGAAAGATAAAGTAAATACTTGAATCAAGATTTTAGTATTAGTGCATTGTCGTATTCATATAAAAAAGGACAAAACCATTCAGTAAAGAAAAAAATCAAAGACAACTTTACAGTCTTAATAGCAATAAAAAAACCAAATCATTTTATGGAGTTCTCCACGTTTGGTCTGTCCCAATTTTAAATGTCCAAGCGCTATTATAAAAATGGCCGACGACTTGTCATTTTAATCCGCTAATTGCAAAACTGCCCTACTTTTTCTTCTTAGAATTTTTATTAACGTTTATCCTTATAGTTGTAAAAACCGGACCAAAACCCGAATTAAAAAAAATATATCGGTCAGAGATTAATTGGATGTATTACTGCCCATTTGATACACCTATTCAAAACCGTATCATCCATTTGCAATTTAATTGGTTATATATTTTTATTAGGCGTAATCACCCGTATGGCATCTAACGTAAAAGAAAGTGAACAGGATTTATATTATAGGTTATGGAATTATAATTAATAAATGAGCAACAGATTCCATAATTTATACCATCTCTAAGCAAGGTATTAACATAGTTGCTTACAACCTTTTTAATGAATTAAAGCGAATTTTACTTCATGGGGATCAATGCGTATGGATGGTATGTTTTTGTTAATGTTTCTTATGTACTTCATATAATTATTTAAAGCATTTTCTGACATTAAATTCAATAACATGGTTGCTTAAATTTTAGTAAAATAACGCAAATTGCTACCGCTACTTCCGTTACGGACTATCAACAACAAAATACGACCATGGCATAAGTTTTTCCTACTTCTTCTAATATAACGTATCTTTTTGGAGTCTGTGAAGCAAGCTCCTAGTTTTCTTTATAAGTTTGTGTTACCGTGAAAGTGTTACAGGAGTGTTCATATCATTTTCTCGCATGTAAGTCAGCTAAGTGTAAACATTTTTCACGAACTCCAATAAAAAAAAAATCTTCGTAAAAAAAACGATACGTTTAGAAGATTTTTTTAAAATTACAGAAAAACCACCCAACGACACGTTGTCTTGTATAATATGTGATGTGGAACTTTTTACCACTTAATGAGATGGTAATTGTAGAAATCAAATATCAGAGAGTTAAAAAAAGCAAAAAATGTGGGTGGGGTCGATTGTCATTTAAGCCTTTCATTTATAAAAGATTTTATCAGATACTGTGGGAAGAAAATACTTTTAATCTTTATCAGAAAACTTCAACTTTTTCATGAATCGCTCTTAACGATTATTTTAAGAGACATTCCCATTTCTGACAATACTTTAAATATAAAATCAAAATAACAGCAGTATTTTAATTGAATGTTAAAAAGCTATTTTTATTTATCTTCAAGTATCAATTGGCACAAGTTGTTAATCACTGATAGTAAATATAATCCAAATGATTCATCGATTCAAATGAAAGGAAGAAAAAAATAATTTTAGTATCCACTCACTCACTTTCTATTTCAATTAAATTGATGTACGCAGGGTAATAAAACAATAATAATTCTATGCGTAGGTGTTGCAGCGAGCTTTTGAAAATAAATTAGAATGCGATGAACACCATAAAAGCCTCGCGTAGCTTATTATACAAAGAATAAAAATATGAAACTTCTACTTGGTCGTAAAGTTTGATAGCTTATCATCAATTGACTTTCTTCGTGTTATTACTTTTGTGGCTTTCAATTGAATCTTTTATTAAAAACTTATGAGTAAAAGAATTCCTCCAATGTACGCTACTTTCGTTTGCGTTTGAATGGGCTTATTAGATTTCTCGTTTCCAACAGGAAGATACGTTGATTATCCATCAGTTGGTTTAAAGCATGGGTGTCCAACCGGTAGATCTCGATCGACCGGTCGATCCCAGAGCAAAATTTGGTCGATCCCGAAAGCTTCCGTGAATTTCGAAAAAATATATAATTTTAATATAAAATATACAAAAATACTAAAATTGAATTATTATGTAATCACATACTTAACTAATGATATGTATTTCGCATTTAAAATAAACATTTCTAATTTTTAAGAAGGGAAAAAACGCTAAATAAATAAATTTCTTATAAGAATCATTTTAGAAGTCGATCGCGTGAAAACTTAAGATTGAAAAGTTAATCCCAGGGCAAAAAACGTTGGACACCCTTGACTAAAAGCGACACTCAATGAATCTCTGTAAAATAATTCTTTTAAATTTTGTAGTTTCAAAGTAAAATATAATGTTTCGTTCTTCAAAAATACTCATAAATGTATAGTTCTAATTACTGCCTTCAAAATTCTATCCTTTTTTTTACCATGTTTGGTCCCAATTTAAAACTTATGGACTCCTAATGAAATTAAAAAGTGTTTTTACGAGAAATACTTTTCACTAAGTAACTCAACCTATTCTTTTTTCGAAACTTAACTTTAAAGCATAGCTCGAAGAATTAAGTTTCGAAAAAAAAATTGAGAAAGACCAAAAATAATAATAAATAGATCAGTGCAGGATATTTTCATATTGCATAAACTGTCAGCAAAGCCTTTAATATACACATTGAAATGATACACTTGATTGTTAGATACAACTTTATATAATACTTAGTTTATTATATAAATAGTTTTTTTTTCTTTTTTTAAGTAACTCATAATATTATAAAGACTTTCGAAATCATTAAATCATTTAATAACGTAATACCAAGAAACATTACCGAGCACATTGTGCTAAAAAAGTAATTCTTTCTTACTAGATAAACATCAAAAATAGTGTTACATCGCGTAATAAATGAAACTGTATTTTTTTTTTGCAAATATCACATCGTCTTATTCAGTTACTTACTGCTTTTATTATCATAAAAATTCTCGAGTTTTGTAATATACATTTTTACGAATACATGGTTTTCTTTTAATTAATTTAATTGGGTGAATGATATACCACGAATTCCCACGTTTTTATGAATTAATTATATTCTTCAAAGAACGGTGTTGAATTTAATCGCTGTAAAATTTTATAAGCATGCATTAATCAAAGGTGATGTACTTGAGTATAAACTTCAAAAAAATTAATCGTCGAACCTGTTTTATTTGAAAAAAAATATGATTTATTTTAAATGTTATTATTGAAAAATCGATTTGAGTATTTTTTTAAATAAATTAATATAACGGATTGTAGATGTATATAATTAATTATCTACGATAACATTAACTAGCAGTATTTAAAATATAATTATTAAAATTTCTCCGTTAGGATTCTGTCAAAGTTTGGTGACTAAATTGCAAAAAGTCAAGTAAACATATAAGTTTTTACGATACAAAACATACAGTTATTATTTCAATTATAAAAGTAACCTTTATCTACTTTTCCGATGTTTTCTGATTTTTTTACCGACGGCTTTATTTTGCACGATATTCAAAGTGTACTTAGCTTACAGACAGCGGAATACACAGTTTTGAGAAAACGAATTTCATTAACATCCATACAACGTTAATATGATAATATTTATTTATTTAGAATATCGTATATTCAGTAAAATATCTATATCATTCACTATAGAATGTTGGTTTTCCTCTATTTTATTTGATAAGGTATGTTACGCGTTTATTGCAGATTGGAAAGTATTGCCATATAATATGTTATTGATTTCTTTTTTATGGTTTAAGGCAGAGACAATTATTTTATTTAAGTACTCTTACCAAGCACATTATTGCTATTGTCTATCAACTTTCGATTTTGTTACATTAAAATAGGCGTACAGTATATATGCCACACATACTAATATGGCATGCAGGTGTGTAATATATTATATCGAGTAATTAATTTCGACAAACTAATCGGAATATGTCAATCGAAATTATAAAAAATGAATCAATATTTTTCAATGCTTGCAACATTACATATAACATACTATTATTAGACTGTATCGAAATTATCTTATTACATATATTATAATATCAGTGTCAAATCAATTATCCAATATCAAAACCATTTAATAATATGTACTTTTTTAAGTATACGTTTCAAAATTATTTATCTACCTTATCAAATTTTGGTTGCTGGTAAGCAGTTGTTTTATTTTGTATTCAATCTTTTAGTATCTATTCACTCCGTACTCAAATAAAACTTAATGGATACGTCAATCCATAATTGACCTGAAATTGAATTGAAAATCTTTTATTCTTTGACAAATATTTGAATACATTAATATTTTGATCCTTAATAATCACTATAAAGAAGGAACTTAATAATAAATGTCACCCGCCGTGGCTTAGAGCAGTGCTTCCCAAACATTTTCATTCCACGGCCTCCTAAATCTGAAAAAAATAATCCGCAGCCCTCCTCAACACAAAACATGTTCTGCGGCGGCCCTCAGAAAAATTCCGTCAGGGGGCAGCGGCCTCCAATCTGGGAAGCACTGGTCTAGAGTCGAGACCAGTGGGTGGGGAACCTTTTCTGGTCTTAAGACCGCATTCATTTTTCTGATTCAACATAAGGCCGCAGTAAAATTTGACTAGGGAATAACAAATTCCCAAAGGATTTGGACATCCAAAAGCCCAAGAATTTACGAATTTGCCAAAAGAAGATTTGCAGATTTGGCCGATCAGGTTAAAAGGCCGCACCAGAGTAGCCAAAAGGCCGCAGGTTCCCCATGAGTGGTCTAGACCAGGGATGGCGAACCTTTTTCACAAGTGGGTCAAATTTGATTTAAAAAAAAAAAAAAACATGTTGCGGGTCGCATAAATTCAATAATTTAGGCTTTAAATAAAAACAATCATTTCTAAAAGTTTAAGCGGGTTAGATAATTTCTCACTGCGTGACCCGCGGGTCCCTTGTTCGCCATCCCTGGTCTAGACTCTAGTTGATAAGAGCTTGGTTATACCGATAAAGCGATTCTGGGTTCGAGTTGCGGTAAAGTCTTTAGATTTGAGATCTAATACATGGGTGTTTGTAATGCTACTTCTCCTCAAGTTGATTTTGAGGGAATTTCTTTTCAAAACTTCGGACTTCGGTTTCAAAATATTTGACACTTTGTCATTAGATGTAATATTGAATATTAAAAAACAAATAAAGCTATATAAGTATAATAATGCAAAGCAAAAGAAAGGAAAAAAGACTATTTTCGCATTTGACGGTACTAACTCCAATAAATCAAACCGTTTTAAATGGTATATTTAAAATGATTTCTAAAAAAATCAGGTATCTAGATTGAATAGAAATCAATTTCAAATGAATTTGCGGCATAACACATTATTGCTTTGAAATTATTAAAGTGATAAAAACATGTTCCACTTTGAAATTATCCAAATTATTACTAATAATAATATGTACTATTTTCTGTTTCAGGTATGTGTACATCAGCTAATTCTATCTGCTTTACTTTTTGTCGTTTTTGAGGAGTTCGGTAAGTGCAACGGAATTTTTTAAATCTTAACCAGTGAAGTGTTATAATATATAGATTTATTAAATAAAGTCTACTGTCAAAATCAAAATGATTATATTCAAAGTCATTTGTAAGTGAATGTTTCGTATTTATCCAATCCAGAAAATGTAGCGTAGAGCATAGTTTCTCAGCCTTTTTGGACCCGTGGCCCTTTTTGAGTCGCATATTTTTTACGTGGCATCCATATCCGTAGAAATAAGTTTTTCGAAACTTAGAGATTGAAAGATTCTAAAATATTTTTCAATGTATTGAACACTGCCCCAAGAATTTTCGGAATTCCCAAAATGGAAAGACGCGAGACGTCTTTTGTTTTTTAGCTCTTATCAGAATTTCAAAATATTTTGTCAATACCCGGTTTTTTAAAACCTGGAAGCCCGAGGTCCCACAAAACTCTGCTGTGGCTCCACTATTTTTTTTCTCTCTGTGGCTCCCTTGGAGCATCCTGTGTCCCCCGGTTGAGAAACCGTAGCGTAGATCAGTGCTTCCCAACCTTTTTCATTACACGGCTCCCTAAATCTGAAAAAAAATAATCCGCGGCCCTCCTCAATACAAAACATGTTCAGCGGCGGCCCCCAATCTGAGAAGCACTGGCGTAGAGCATACATAGAAGGATTTGCCTAATTCTCCTCGCACGATTTTATAAATAATCTTGAAATGCTTTATTAGAAGTAAATATTTTATTTACGCAATCGACAAAATAGAAAAAAATATATCAAGGTGTCGTTTTCCACATAAAAAATATGGGTTATAAGTCAACTTAAAAGTCTAACGTATTTAAGAAATCAGTAAATGATTATTATCGTATTTTTGTTCCGTTTATTCTTAAATATAACACTATGAATTATTAAAAAAATTTACGCGTATATTTGAAAAGAATTTTTCACATAAATCTTCGATTACAAATAAATATATTAGAACTCTAATAAATAAAAAAATATCCTGCTGTTTTCACACATTTACTGTCAAAGTTATCAACTGATTACTATTTTAAAAAATATGCCCATAATGTCAAAATGAATGTAGCAACATAAATTTTAGTCTATGATACTATATATTTTATGTAACGAACCAATATCGCATAAATATAATCATAAATGATAGAAGATAACCTAAATACATCAAAATACCATTTTGCTTATAAAGATCGTGCAGCTTACATTTATATTCTAACGCTTTTGATTTTGTTTTAGATAATATATGGAGGAATGTTAATTTTAACAATATACATAGTTCAAAATATGAGTATGTGAGTGGTTATTTAATATTTTTATTTACATTTTGTGAAATCATATTTTTAATATAAAATAAAACCAAATTATAGTGAAAATGTAACCCTTATTATCAAAACGTGTCCGAGTATTTTTAATTGATTTAACAAAATACATTGTAATTATATTTAATTTATCGTTTAAATCACTTTATACTATGTTTATTTTTAGGTAAAATGTTCAAAAACCAACTTTGAAAACGGATTTTTTTAAAAATTTAGTTTTGCAGCTACCATAAGCAGAAAACATTAAATCAGTTGTATTTTGTGAATTAGAAAATAGGAGAAAAAGAAAATACACAACAAGCATTAATAATTAAAGATACATGCTTAAGAAACGTAGCCACTAGCCACCTGATTTAAAAAATACTTTCTGTTAAATATATTAAGACTCTTTTTCTAAAATTGCCCATTTTATTTGCTGACTATTTTGCAAAAATCAATTATACGTAAACATATTTGTATAATACATAAACAAGAGAATTTTTTTTGACGTTTAAGTGACGCTTGGCTTATTACTGATGATTAAATTCATCAATATTAAGATGTTCACTGTGAATTCTTGGTGAAATGGCATTATTTACAAAATCAAAACACTGCATTTGTATCAATTCTACCTTTTGAATATCATGACCAGTTTTATTAATCGCCTGCATTGACTAATTTAAGCCAAGATGATTGCTTGAGATAAGCAAAACCATCGAGGATCTACATTACAAATGAATAATTATTACAAATAAGAGTTTTGTTTTATAATATCCATTTTTTTAAAACCATGTCCGCTCCCAATGTGGATCATATGGAATCCTAGTGGAGTTTATCACAACAAAAGTGTTTCTACGTGAACTGCTTGTTACTCAGTTGCTCAACCCCTCTTTTTCCAAAGAGAGTAAGGATAGAAGGATAGGGCTAGGACAGGACTAGTGGTAAGCTAATCGCTTTCGATACGCCCGTTCAAAGGATAAGATGGGTAGTTGGGGGAATTCAAGACATCACATACATCCATGCCTTCGAACAGAAATTCATAATTCACAAGTATACATAAGTAGTTATTAATAGAGCCCACAATCGTTAAAGGAAATTGAATATAAAAAATGACTTTAATTTATACATTTATTAATGTTAAACATTATCATCATTCATCTTTCATAACCACGCCTATATGTACAGAAGCGATTAAAATCGTAGCAATAAATTAGTGAATAAAATTATAACATACTGGCAGCACCGAATGAAACCGCTGTTCACATGTTTTAAATACTTACAAGCCGGTCACTGTTTGTTTATTACATTTTTTATGTGTGCAAAAAAAGCTTAAGGGAACTTTTACTTTTAATCATTGACCGATATAACAATATTGACAATACGTCTCTTTCGAAACATCGATCACAGAACTAGGTCCTGCGAATAATTTATTTGCAATTGAACTGCAAAGTGTAATCGAAATATTGCCACATTATTCGAATGGGAACAGGTTTATTACGGATCATATGAAATAGTATGGTGTTGGCAATACTATTTACTATTCTGTCAAATCATTCTGATTGATGGAGATTCTTGTACTGCAAACAGTAAACCACGATTGCTTTGACGATAAACACTATAATATGTACCACTACGTTAACAAAAGGTTCGTTTATTTTTAGAGCTATTTGCGATGTTCTGCAAAAGAGGCGAATTTTTTTATCACTCGTATATAATAACTATTAAAACAATCAAATGATACTTAATTAATGTCAGTCTTCAATTTGTATCATATTATAGCCTCCAGATAAAGGTATCTTGGTTTTTCTATGATAACTGCTTGTCACTCAGTTGCAGGATACTGTTAAGACATAAAATGTGGTTAACTAATCGCTCTAGCTACGGCCTGTTGTTTAAAAAATTGAAAGTCAGAATTCGGAACAATATTTCAAAACATAAACACCCATCCTTTCAAACAGAAATCGATAAATTGATTTTTAAAAATGTTCGTACTGGGAATGAGCTCATGAGGTCAACCACGGTAGTCAACGACGCTGACCACTGCACCACGAACGATTTTTTATGTTATAAAAATTCACAATATACCGAAAAATAATAAATACCATCAGCTGAAAAATGTTCTTACCTTTCTTCAGATTGCATGAGTGAAAATTCTATGATTGACGCCAGTGTAGTTCCAATAGTCCTGTCCTAGCACTATCCTTCAATCCCTACTATTTACTTACTCCAAAAAATGAAAGGTAGAGTTACTATTTAACAAACAGCTCTCGTAGAAAACTTTCTTTTGAGATACTTCTATAAAGAAGGCGTATGCATTACATGTAGAGCGGACATGGATTACAAAAAAATCTAATTATAAATAAGTAGATGTTCAAACCATGGGCTTACGTCATTAGAAACAGTTTTCTGTAAGCCTAAATTCAAATACATATATATACCCACGTATATCTGAAAAATAATAAAGTTCCTATATATATTATTACAAGCAATTATTAATTTCATTCGAATGGCCGTAACATACATTAAATTATCATCATGTTTTACATTTAAATAAATGATAGTTGGATACTCCAAATAGATATTCAATTGCAAATAAAAAACAGCATGATTCTTTTTCATATTTTTCTAATACAAGGTGTTCAAATCGCAATTACGTTCATACAATCTGCACAAATCTTTTTACAACACTTTCTTCCGCCCACTAATGTATTTATTTGTATTTGAAAGTATGTATAGCACTTTCCTTTTAGAATAATAAATCGCTGATCGCTTATCAATATTATTTTATAATATTTTTTAGTATATTATTTTAATCTCGTGCATATATTATGATCATTCATCTGCGATAAAGCTAATTGTATTGTAAAAAAAACAAACATTAAACTTTCTGTTTGATTTTGTCCGAAGCTACCACGTTTATACTGCTTAACTTCACAAAGGCATTAAATCTTAGTTTTTTTTTTTAATAAATTCACTTGAAATCAATTATGTAAATATAAAATATATGGTGTAAATGCTAATTTTTATTACGTTGGAGATTTAAATATAAAATTAAAATATGATAACTGTTATTTCAATCAATGTGTGTTTCTTTAAGAAGCATCGTCAGACGGAACATCGTAAGGTTTACGAATAAACTATAAAATAATATTTATTCTTATGTTATAAATTACAAAATAAAATCCGGTGTTTTGTATATTTCTACTGGATACAAGAAGAGGGTAAGATACAAAAAAATATATAATTACAAATCAATTACGGTAAATCTTTATATAATAGAAATAAACTCAACAATGGCAAATTTCTGAAATACGGCGATTAAAATGTTACCCCCTTTGAGACTTTTAAAAACTGATGTCGAGATTCATTAGAACTGCATTCTGTCTACTTAGGGTTAGAATACCGGGCAAATATATCAATATCTATATTTCATATTAAACACCGGTATTACAATAAACGTTTAAATAAAATAATAACCCAACGATCTCTGATCTCCACAACTATGACGAGACACTGCCTGAGAATCGTTTTAGACCCAGAGCAGTCCTGCTCGACGACCCTCCATAGATCTTATGTCGTCTAAAATTGTCAATTTTAGAACGAACTTAGCATCACGAAAATGACTCTCTTTGTGTAAATGTTTTTTGTGTACTGTATGTGTGTATGTATGTATGCGCATGTGTGTGTACATGTACGGATATAGTATGGAGGAAGCATATGGAATATGATTTGCAAAATAATGCATATGGAGTTCCCGTGAACTTCTTATCTCTGTAGTGATCGCGCCCTTCCGTCTGCAAACGATGGTAAGGGGATGCAATTTACAATTTTTCAAAATCTTTATCGATGAAGGAGACTGGAAGAACCTTGGTGCGTCCTGGTACTTGAAGCTCCATAAATTTGATATCCAAAAAAAAAATAAAGAAAAAAAATCCTGACAATTGAGATCGCAATACCGAGCGAGTTGAATTAAATTGGCATATAATACCGTCATTAAAAAATATTTCACAATCATAAACGGATGATTTTATTAAACCACCGTTGAATACCCATCAATTCTGGAACTCGTAAATTTAGTAGCAGATTAAAAATATTTAAATTCATCTCAAACAATTTTATTTAAATATGTAATGATTTATATAGATCACGGGTTCCCAACCTACGGGTCGCCAGCTTTTTTCGGCAAATCGATATTCCTGGGATTTTGGATTTGAAAATTCTCGGAAGAGCTAAATAAAAAACGAGTCACACCGATCATCAACAAAACTAAAACAACAGTCAACTAAAATTACCTCATTAAAAAAAGACTTTTTCAATTGCATCGGGGTCGCAGACCTATGCTATACATGCAAAATAAGTGTTTGGTTAATTTTCATTGCTGAATATTTTTGCATGTTAAAAACCAGTATCTCTGTACTTAAAAAAACACAATTAATACTGAGACACCGGTTTTGGTAATTCTTCGTCTCTAAACTCAGTAAAAAAAATCTGTCAATTTGTCACTTATCGACATAAATGTCATCTCTAATAACTCTTACGTCTAGAAAGTTCTTTTAAATACCGCGAATAATTGTTGATAGTCGCCTGCCTATTCACAAGGGTGTGGCGAGCAAATCGCACCGGAGAAATTTGCATTGAATGCGCTTCATGTTTGGTTGATCTTATCAATGGATTTTGCTTGACAGCTTACGTATTCGAAGCGCGTGTGTTCGCGATAAAAGTTTTTGGCCAGAGAAAGTGACTGGCGAGGAATATGCAGGATATATTAAATGTCATGCTTGGCAGGTTCAACATGCCATAATCTTCCTTCATAGTAATTCGTTTTATAAAGTTATAAACAACCCGCGGCCCGTCACAAAATTACATCGATTGTTTTTTTTATTTTCATGTCAAAGGGCGCGTCAGCGTCAAAGTATTTCGAGTCTTCTACATCGCTGTTTATGAAGTTTTTATTCCTTTACTATCGTTGCTGACGTGAGAAAACTTTAGTGAAGCCAGTTCACGGGGACTCCATATGCATTTATTCTATTCAGGGGTGGGGTGGAGTGGGCTCGCGCGAACCCCTTGTTAAATTCTACCAAGGCCGTCGAGCCCCTTGTTAACTTATGAGAAAACAATATTCTCAGATCAAATTAGTGTATAACTGCAATTTCTTATTTATATATTATCTACGACAGCTTCAGTATATACAATAGTACATTTTTAGCTATTTACATGGATAAATTTACGGTAAATTGTATAATGTTACATATTATAAGTGTATTACGTAGCAATCGATTGCTTATTTTAATATTGCATAAATTTGCAAAGGAGTGATAAGAAAATTTACTCAAAACACTGAGAATTGCTTCGAGATTAAGCGAGCCCTTTGTTAACGTATTTGCAGCCCACCGCTGATTCTAAACCATATTATATGCTTCCCTTCATACCATGTCTATACATGTACACACAAAAGCGCACACATACATATACACATACAATACGCGAGTAAGTAAACCAAAGAGTGTCATTTTCATAATGATAAGGTCGTTCTTACAAAGTGATTGTAGCTTATAGAGAAAAACAAAATTTAGCCTCTTTTTATTCGGTTATTTTACTCACGGGTTCGAATCCCAGTATGTACAGTTACATAACAGGCCACTTGCTGTGGTCTACTTGGTAAGGACTTGGTTCTATAAATAAAACAGGTTTAGGTTTGATTCCCAGTAAGGTTAATGTCAATTTTTCTTTTAGATTTAAATTTGAGATATAAAACGTACGTGTTTGTGATGCCAATTCTTCTCGAGTTGATCTTGAATGGCTTACAAAACAATATCATCGAGTTTACGGTGTATGATGGTTTGACGTATTTTTTAAATAAAAACATGAATTATTTTTCAATTTTCCTATGTAGGTGTTGAAAGACATTATGTATGTGATGTTTAAAATTACACACAACTTACCTCTAGTCCTGCTCTAGCTCTTATACTCTTCGAAAAAAAAGAGGTTGAGCAACTTTGTAACAAACAGTTTTGGTAGAAGAACTTACGTAGAAATATGCTACATTATGAGCCCATATTCTCTACATTAGAATCGGACATGTTTACAATGAAAAAACTATATTGACCAAAAAAAAGTTTCTTATTGAAGGTCTAGCTTTTTTGTTTGTATGTTCATATTTTTTGCTTTACTGGATATTTAATTTTTCAAAAGAGAACAAGACAATGACAAACAATGACAATAAAACCTTAAGTAAACGGTATTAGTTACGACTCATGCAAATTGTGTTATTTTAAGTGTTGTCCCACTGTAAAAAAGGTTGTTCATTACTATTTTAGAGTATTAGATTGTTTGACAGTTGACTCTGCAAAAAAATGAAGTTGTTCACATGTTAGATTAAAATATTAATCATTATTAAGCTTAGGTACAATGAGATACCTTGTTCAACAAAGGAAACCTCGCTTTGTTCTCCGACACCATAAACCTCGATTAGTTTACATGTATTTGTTAAATCACTTTATTTATTTTTTTCATAAGTTTAATAAGTCAATATCGAAGAAAAAAAATCTGAAGAATAAAATGTCTGAGATGAAACGTTGTATGTAAGCATACTGTGTTTTAACGATCATACAGAAAAGAAAGTTGGTTCTTTATAATAATATGTTAAATATCTGCTCACCGAATTATACTATTGCACTGCTCTAAGAGCCAATGCAATAATAAATCAGCAATTAGAGAACGGATCAATCATTACAACTGTTGGGAGAAAGGTTGCCATCTTATTGTATTCGTATGTTCGAATTCAATTATTGGAGGTATGTTTTAAATCATGACAATAATAATTGCAGTCTCTCTTTGAGTGGCGTTACAAAATGAAGGATCAGCTGAAAATTTTAATTTTAGCATCTCAAATATACAAATAATTTATTAATTGAACAGTGATGTACATAAGATGTCGACATATTCCACGTGGACGTGGGTGAGTTCCGACGAATGATATTTTTATGTATGAAAGTAGAGTTTTTCGGAGCTTACTCAGTTGACTTCCTTACTATTTTTTTTTCTTACTGTTTTTAATATTAAATTGTATAATGTTTTTTTCTTCATTGTAAAAGTCTTCAATTTATAATTTGTCAATCTTATGCAATATTAATAAATAAAATAGAGTTTTTCTATTATTTTTGTAAGGTTATTTAGTTTGAATTAAAATGCTCCAATACACATTATCTAAATTCTATGGAAGAAACATTCCCAAACTTTGTTTGCTGGAACACTGGAGTAAATTGAATAAGTTATGCGTCAAGAAACATCTTTTTTTAAAAATAAAAAAAAACACTTATAAATTGTTGTTATATAAATAACAAATGACATAATTTTATAACATATATAAATCCATCAGTCGAACTGTTACAAATAAACTTTTGTTAGAAAAAGAGAACCGATATATTCAAATGGTCACCATAAATCAAGTATTGTTCATATTTTCTAGAGTTTCATGCGTTTTGTCAACATTTGTTTACAGATAGAGTAATAAGGTCACCTTATGAAAAAGGTTTATCAAAACTTTATGATGAAAACTCCAGAAAAATCGAGAAGAATGACAATCTTCAATCTAGAATTGAGCGCCAGAGAAAATAAAAGAAATGTGTTTTACATTATTTTAGAAAAATAAATTTTTCGTAAAATAGTCGTGGTATCGTTTAAATTCCAGGATTGATTTTTTTTTTTGTATAAAACGTTTAAGAAACTGATGCAGAATAGCATAATATGAGAAGAACCCGCCAGTTTTTTGATGAAATAAATTAAACATCAAGATCATTTTGCATCCGTGGGAACACCACTGAAAATAACATTGTTTGTAAATTATTATTAAGATAGATAATAATTTGCATAAAAATCAATCAAATTGAAACATTGCGCAACCCAAACTACTTCCTATTCCATTTATATGTGATTATTATGACAAATTGAAAGTAATGCTTGTTTGTAGTTGAATTATGATGTAATTTAATGATGCAGATAGAACAAATTACTTCTCAAGTTGTATCGAAAATGGTTTTTAGCAAATGCATATCGACCGCAATTTGAATAAACATATAATCTTCATTTGTATTTATTTGCCAATACATAATTACCGGCAAGATTTTACAACCATTTGTTTTAATTTCCGCTTCTCAATACGACACATATTAGACAGTCCAAAGACTTTTTTTTCAATCTGTTTTACGTGTAATATTTTTTATTCAATTTGCAATTTATTGCAGTATAAATACGCCATAAAATATAACTGTCAAAATTTGGTAAACGTTTTGTTTTTAAGAACAAATCAATTTTCAAAAATAGAACAATTTAAATACGGAAACGTATTGTCATTAAATTATTTATATTTCCTGATAATTTGTGGTTTAAATGAATTTAAAAAAAACTCTCTTCAGATCATTGATTGTATTGTTATTTACTTGGTAGAACTCCATTGTAATAAGGTGAAAAAATAACAAAGTATCGTAAGTTCTACAAATTTTATTTTTTAACACCTTGATGCAATCGTAAATAGTTAAGCCATTAAATCATTCAATATTTCTCTTAATATTGTCAATAAGTATTTATCATTTTAAGTATTCTAGCATATATACATTTTTAAAATTATTTTTTAGCGTCTAACTTAGGTTTAAATACTGTCAATAAGCAGTGAAACTGAGATGACATCATGGCAGTGAACGTGATTTTTTAGGATGGCATGTTACGGGTTAAATAATTAAAATAATATAATTAGTTCTTCAATAATACTTTTTTAATTTTTCATCTTATCTCTTTAACATGTATCACTTATAATACTTTTGGAATCTATTTGAATAATAGACACCTTTCGTATTAATTTAACATATTAATGAACACTATTTATTAGTAAACGTAGATTGGTTGTATTGCAAAAACTTCTGTGCGAAGATAATCGATAGTAATATGCATTGTTTTATGAAGCAATAGGGAAATCGATTCTAAGAGTAATCTAAAAACAACATCGCCTTGATTCGTTGATCGATTCCTTATTATGGCAGTTTTCCTGTTCCATTGTCCTCGCTGAATTTAACGGTACATCGACATCTGTGCTTTTTTTGTAAATAATTCTCAATAACGTAAATTATTATTTATATCGGCGTAAAAACTATAAATAATACATTGAAGATTATTTTTTTCTGACAAAAAAATCTTTGATATTATTTCAATTCACAAGAAGGTTAAGAAATCAATAATAAACTCACAGATTGGTTACCCCTCTGTTTTCTGACGAAATGGAAAAACAGCTCAAATTTCAGTGCATTTTGATAAAAAATTATTGTAATCATAATATTGTATGTATTGCAGTATTTATTCTGGCGTGAATCTTTGCTGTTTTAATTCGATCTTCTTTACTCCAATTGGTTTTCCGCTTGTTACTCAAACGTCTTGGAATACCTTAACGCATTGGTTTCCAACCTTTATGTTACTGCGCCTCCCTTTAAAGAAAAAATATCTTTGCGCCTCCCCATCTTTTATTTCATATAGTAATAAAGCCACGTTTTAAAGGGTAAATAAATATTTTGGACTGTTCGCGCCTCTCTTTGCAATACCCCACGCCTCCCAGGTTGGAAACCGCTGCCTTAACGTGTTAGGAATCGACGAACAATTGACAATGTCATTGTATAAGACTATACTCATCACCATACTGGTAGAAGGCGATAAGTAAAAAAACCTTGTTTTGAGATAATCATATAATTTTAACATCTTTATTAAAGATGTACTTTGAAAACAGATGCTTGCGGTGAAAACTAAGAGTACGGTGGTCTGATTTTGTCAGGAATACGAAGATAAGAGAGCGGACTTACCAGCTACTTATAACGTCCAAAATAAAACAGCGACGATGGACCTGGCTTGGACATGTGCTGCGCATGCCTTAATAGACTCTTGCTTGCCTGTCTCTTCTACCAACCAGATAGATCCCGACGTCGTGAAAGTCCACTGATGACAAACCATAGAACGATAACCAACATTAAACAGTCGGTGTTTAACGAAATGTCTTCTGCCAGTATTCCGACGGAATTAAAGTATATAAAAACGTTACATTTAGGAAAAATATGATTTTACTCAATGAAAAAGAAGCTTATAATTTCAACTTTTAATAATAAATATTTATATTCAAGTCCGAAACAGCTAAAATATTTCCTAAATGTACAAAACCATCTATTTATAATAACCATTCACAAGGAATTAGGTCACTTCGCGAATTTTTAGTAATTTGCATATTCAAATTGCTGCTGCTGCAGTTCTTTGTGCACAAAATTCATTAACAACAATCTATGTTTCATTAGTAAGAAAAAAGTATTCATATTTAAATATGATTTTAAAGAAGACACAGTTCATCGAAAACCGTGAAAATATTCAACCTAATTTTCAGCGATGCATTCATGGCAAAATAACCTTTTGTTTTTTACTGTTTCATTGTTTCATTGTACAAGCAATTATACAACATATTTACTGATTTCATTTTAGCCATTCTTGAAAACCAGAAACAGAGTCAAATTTTTGGATATATAATAATATTATTCTATGCAATACTCGAATCGTTGAGTACGTCAAAATTTTTAACATAGTTCATTTTTGTACCCAGGTCCATATCTTAAATTTGTTCAAACTAATCTTGGTATGACAATGACATCAAACTAGCATAATAAATATAACAGTTGGCGTGCCACCTGTCAACGCGCTTGATGCTGATGATGCGTGTATATAGGCATTGTGTACTGTGAGTTATATACAGATTAATTACACATTGGAATGTGTATAAAAAATTTGGTGTTATTTAGCAGGGCTGAGTCGTGGTATTTTGTCCGGAGTCGGAGTCGAAGTCGTGAAAAATGATCGGCTCGAATTTTTTTTGAAAAATATTTTTAATGATGTGTATTCAAACAAAATAGTCAAAAGAGTTGACAGTTCATGCTTGGCAGACTAAAGATGATTAATTGATGGTATACATATATTATATGATACATGTAAGTTAAAATGAAATTATTCGTAAATTATTTTAAGCCTGGAGTCGGAGTCGGAATCGGTGTCGTCTTTTCGACGACTTCACAGCCCTGTTATTTAGAGATATGTAGCATCTAATATAACACCTTTTTGTTGTGTTTTTTCAGTGGTGATTGTTTTTTATTTTCATTGAAAAAATATTTGTCATCTTTTGAACTACTGCACAAAGTCATTTGATGCAGTCATAGACTAGGATGCAGTTATGGTAATGAGAAAATTCTTGAAACTAAAAACAATTGAATGACGTATTCGAATGTGTTCCATTCGACCGCTACGCCATCTATCATTAATTTACTCGAAATAATGAAAATGTTGCAGATTGACAGATGAGAGAAATTAAATGTTGCCTTTCTCAATGTTTTAATACGAAATTCTAGCCTTTTGATAGCAAGCTTAGAGTAAATCGACATCTTCTTTTAACGTGGTTGCAAAATTATCAGATATTAACTCAGTAATAGCCATTTACCGTAATAGCATATTCGGCTTAATAGCCAATACAAGTTCAATGTGTAATTAAACGGTGTCGATGATCTTTCGTTGTGTTTAAATGCCATTGAATTTATCTGTATATGGACGGACATCTTGTAAAAGTACAGTAATACAGTGTTTTTCAACTGTTTTGAAGTTTGACTCCCTATAGGTCTTAGAATATCTTTATAGAGGAATTAAAAACTTATAGAGGTTGTCAAATTTGAGTTCATGTAACTATTTATTTATGTGTTACTTTTATAGTTTCGAGTCGATGAAGATAAAATTAGTGTCAAAATTCCTGCTAAAACGGGGTACTAAAGCAAATAGAAATAAAGACATCAAAAATGCAAAATATTTTTTTAAAAAGAGATAGTTATTTAAACAGTGACTTTATTTCTATTAGCTAAAGTTAGTAAAATATATACAGCTATTCAGAATATATAGCATTTAAATAATTGCTAATTACATATCTTTTGATGTGAAAATTAAATCTGTAATCGCCTTGTTGAGTCTGATCGATTTTAACTAGCCGTATCTGAGTAGAAAATAATAATTGTTGGCCTATATGTTAACTAGTTAACAAATTGCATTGTTAAATAAGGTCACTATCGATGCGGAACGCTTGGATGTACAGTTTCAACCTTTCGATAGAGTAGCACATATTTGACCTCAGTCTTTTGTTTCTGCTTAACAAGTAAATTGGTCATGTGACCTTTCTGTAACAAATCACAGTATTGAAATTTTCGCATTTGAATAATGGTGAGAATCTAAGTTTAGAATAAGAAATGAAGTACAGGGGAAACCGTTTTACTAGTTATGTTTTAGAAATAATAGTATTTATTATTTTAGATGTCAACATCATAAATCTTAGTCTTGCTATTCAATCGATCATCTCTGTCGTCAATCCGTATGAGACGAACGATTTGATTTATTTCCACCAGTGTACCTTGGTTATTCAAATCATCTTAACATAAATTAACCCTTCTTAAATACATCAAAATAGTAGCGTAATTTCAAAAAAAAATTTTCGACTGAAGGTGATTGGTCGAATTTCAATATTAAATTTGAATCGTTCAAATTATGTACATTCACACAAGTTTTGTCACTGACGAGCCGGGTTTCGCTTTTCGGCATCTTCAGGCGTTCAAGTGCACGAATGAACTTGAGCTGACGCTTAGTAAATGACTGTATCGTGTTTATATAAGAAATAAATGTATTATAAGTTTAAAGCCATTGCTGGCGAAAAGGATTAACCCATGAAAATTCCTACAGATTTGAATGGTGAGTGATTTTAAGAATTGTATTTATCTCCGTTTGTCGGATTTTTTTGTGATTATATTTACTCACATATACGATATAAGAGTGGGGAATTTGGCAGATTTACTTGATCATTTAAAATCGATAAGCTTTTCAATTGTGCTCTGTTTATTTTTAAAATTTCCTGGAAAAATAGTTTATGGGCGTCCGTATTAAGATGCAACATTTTAATCCCCTGTTCGTCATTGAACACGTGGCTTTCTGAAATTAAGAGACTGGCAAATGTGGACGTGTCTTTTTTAAATCTAAAAGCAGCCATGTGCACCGAAAATCTAGTTTTTAATGTTCTTTCGGTTTTTCCGATATAACATTTTGTGCAACAAAAGCATTGCAGTCTATAAATCCTGAATTTATTTAAATAATGTATTCTATCTTTATTGTTAACTAATAATTTACCTAAGTAGTTTTTTTTTAAATAAAAAGCTGCTCTAACACTATCAGCGAGCTGTTTTTTAATTTAAAAACTTGTATTACCTAAATAAATGATTCTTTTTTAGAAGAAGAAGCTTTACATTTTGGCGTTTATCCCGTTTTTTTAATGCAAACTTTTGATGCTACATACAGCTAACATTGAATGCCTTTTGAAGATGTTAAGGTTTCATACCTCTGGCATTAACTGATCCAAACATTGGTGGCATTGGGTTAATAATTATAATATATTAACAGTATGTTTACCATTGCGTATAAGTTGTTTGATTTAATTTAACACAACCGCTGTTAAAATACTTGCGGGCTTCTAATTGCGGTCTATCGATTAAGTTGCGATTAGATATGCATTGCAGTTCTAGGTGATGTGCGGTTAAGCGAACATTGATTAGCTATCAAAGAGTACCTGCCATTTCGATAATATATGGGTGTTTAGGTGCATACACGTTAGAGGTCTGCACGGGCCCGGGCTTGGCCCGCGGGCTCGTTCCCGACCCGGCCGGTGGGCCGGGCGCGGGCGGGTAAGTCGGGCTCGGGCCGGGCCGGGCTTTGGAATTTGGGATATTATCTGTGGAAAAATATATCAAATCGAGGATTTCAAATTCCTCGGTGAGCTAAAAAAAAAGGACTTTCGGAGATAATCCGGGGAAAAGTATAGTAAATCAAGGATTTCAAATTCTTCGGCGAGCTAAAATAAGGAGTTTCGGGGTTCGGGTAACAAGTGCGGTATTAGACTCGGGCCCGGGCCGGGTCGGGCGTGAGTTTTTCGGGCTCGGACCGGGTAGTTTTGTAAAATTTTGGCCCGTGCAGACCTCTAATACACGTATTTATAATACCTACCTCCACTCTCTAAATAATGCAAAAATAATTACCTGTTTTATGAAACGGCTTAAAACGATATTTATTATTTTATGCCTGATTATAATCGTAATCGAAAACAGCTTTTTGTATTTTCAACAAGATTATTTTTTATCGATTGCGCGTTTCGGATAAATGAAAGTTAAATAATTAAAAAAATATATAAAAATATTTGCCGATAATGAAGTCGATTGGCAAAATAAAGCTCTTGGGTGTTCTTCGTAAATTCATAATTTGATTATTAAATCGTTCATGAACATATCGCCACCTCGGTAGTGCAAGTAGGCATGTTTGATTAGCTCATGATAAGGAAAAATATATAAATATATCGTAAATTAATTCATATAAGTCTAAGCTAGAATTATTGTTTGAAATATAACGAGAAAATGCTTTTTCGTCTGGTCTGGAATAGAGCCTCAAATCCTTCTCTCAAGGTCTCACGCCTTTTCAGTTTGGCAATTCCGCAAATTTTTGGGGTTTTACGGATTGGAAAAATTGTTAATCTCGAGATCACAAAAACGGTCTGGTATTGGATGCCCTAGTCGGGAACAGTAACATAATGTTCGATTAAATTTTGTAGTGAAGAAAATGTGGAACTTTCAATAGTTATACCAAAAACGTTGAAAATCAGGCTACCTAGTATTATTATGGTGATTTTATATAAATATATTATATTTGTAAATCCAACAATTTTTACGCGGTTTTTAAATAACACGGTCCACTAAAAAGAACCAAAACTCATAACGGTTCTCAGAAACAAATAACAGATTTCCTAATAACAAGAAATTTAACAAAACATGACGATAATAACAAACAAAGGTCTTCATTAGATTTTTACGCATTAGACGTGTCAATTTATTTCTAGCGATGAAAGCGATTTAACCCCAGTCCTTCATAAACGTTCGTGTATGCCATGGAGTAGCGTTGAATGGTATTTTTTTTCTTAAATTTTTCTGTGTTCTATATTTTTTGTATACACTTAAGTGCAACACGTACCGTGTAAAAAATAGTTGAGTGTATTGACATTTCGTAAAGTTAAAAACTTTTCTTATAATCAAAATATTGTACTCATCACCGACCATTGCAGTTCCAAACTTTTTTTATTCAACTTATAACATTAATCTTTATATTACTGATGAAAAAAATTAATAATTGTTTGCATGCAATGTAGAGTGCAAGAACCCTTTAAAAATGTAAGTTTCACTCGCACTTCGCAAAATACCATTGACTCTTTGAATGCCTGTTGATTTACCCTATATGTTACCAAGTCGTCATGGGAATACTGCGAAATGTAATACGAACGGAAAAATCCATTTATTTGAAAATATTTATATAAGTCGAATCTGCCGGCCTTAAATATTACTTTTATTATCTTCCAATACAAATATTTACACTGAACAAGCCGAAGTGTGTAAAATAAATAACATCATCAAGTGTTCGGTAGCCGGCAGTGCTTATATTCGAAAAATATTTTCTCCCAGTTATTAAAATCGACTTTATAATAGCAACACTTGCATTTTAGTTACCGGATGTTTACAGTACGTTATTTTATGTGCGGACGCTCACCAGATGTCATCAGACGGTGGTCGATTACAAATTAACCGCAATATTCTCAGCGGAAACTATAATTAATAGTTAAGTTTAAATGGATTACTTTTAAAACCAAGAAGCGTATCGGAATTTCAAATATCTCGCACAAATCACTGAAGGAAACTGTTACATGAATACACAGATGACCGCTATAGATCCAAGTATAAAACCTCAATGTGGTTTACCGATATTCATGAATCATATTTAATTAACAACGACAAGCTTTGCATTTTAAATACAAGATATTCCACCTTCGGACAAGATAAACGGAGAATATCAAAAGGAATGCAAAAAGTATGGGTGTAAGCTGCAAACAATTGGTGACATAGATGACTGAAAGACTTTTGAGAAATAGACATCAATAGACAAAAAAAAATCTATTAGTTTGATATTTAGCTTGATATTTGATTTTTTTATGCCTAAAGAGCGTTAGCATCAAAGTTCTTCGAGTCTTCTAGATCGCTGATGTTATTGGATATTTGCATTATTTTCCATCGTCGCCGACTGAAAGGTGTGATAGCTTCAGAGGTGGCCAATCCATAGTGAAGTCAGTTTATATTGACACCATATGCATTTATATGCATGATTATATATACATATACCATTCTTATACATATACATAGTACATACCTATACATAAATACAGTCATTTTCATGATCCAAAGAGTTGTGTTTTCAGTTAAATCAATTTCAAAGAAGGTTCAATATATGGTGGGGGGTCATCAAGCAGAACTGTTCTGAGTCTTAAACGATTAGGTATCGTCTCATAATAATTTTAATATCTAAGTAAAAGATCGTTGGGTTGATAAATTATATAAAAATAATTTGGATAATTTGTCTCTATAAATCTATATTTGTTTCAATAATTTAACTATGTATTAAATATTTTGAATTCCGGGTGTCCGAGGTCCTCGTGGCGGTGTTCTAATCGGTTTTAGTTTTAAGGATTTGATTTGATTGTAAGGAATTCAGAGATAAGGGAGCTTACAAGACAGCGTCCCGTCACGTCAGTGGTTATGGAGAGACGTTGGAACTGGCTGGGTCACGTGCTGCGGATGCCTACGGAAAGCCTCAATCCTGCCTGCCTTTTCTTTCGACCGGTGGGATTCCGGCGTCCCGGACATCCGTCGGGTACTATCCATAGGATGTACTCGGCGGAACTGAGGGATGCTGGCATGTCATGGGAGGAAGCAAAGCAATTGGCAGGAGACAGGGAAACATGGAGGTGCCGCGTGGCGGCCATATGCTCCACATAGGGAGCGAACATGGCCAAAGAAGAAGAAAGTATTAAATATTAAATGTTTTTTTTTATAAAAACACTAAAATGAATTAAGAATAAATTTCCTTTAAGTTATCATTTGGTTTTTTCACCTGTTAACACTGTACAATCTCATTTATTTAATTAATTAAGAGAATCAAGAAAGTCTCAATATTGTCATGTATTTTATTACATTTACTGTATAACCTTTAACTGTAAAATTTAATTAAATTTAAAAAAAAATACATAAAACGTTAATGTTATCACAACAAACAAGTGTCATATATTTGACCAACCAATTAGCACCGAATACAAACAGCATGTGTGGCCGGCCATTAATGATAGCAACATTAATAACGGTAAACTAAACAGCGAAGAAAATAAACTAGGCTTAGCATTACATATATCTGTCAAAATGTGTTTTTTTTTTGTTATTTTGTTTATCAAAACGAACACATCAGACGAAAAAATCTGATCCAGTTTAATGACGTGTCACTAACGTCTTGAGATATCGTGTCAAATTTCAACCGTGTGAAATTTCGCGTTTGTTTGTATAACACTATTATTTAACAGAAAAAAATATTAAAGATTGGTATAACAGATATTATGACAATTGGTAGTGCAGCTCCATGAAAAAACATTTTTTCTTAATGAAATATATATTTCTCATTCAAAATATAATGCTTCTGCATTAATTTGTCATTTAGCAGGAAATTTCACGGATAAAAATATAAATACGTTATGTGCATACATAAATCTGACTAAATTAAGATTTACTTAACTGATATATTTCGACACCTCTAACGGAAAATATTTAATTGGAGATTAGTTTAAAGAGACAAAGGTTTGGAGTAAGTTTAACGTTTGGTTGTTTGCACAAAATTCTATTTATAATTTACAATGAACATCTCAAACTTAATGAAAAACTATTAAAAGCTCGATTTACAGAAAGCTTTTGTCTCTATAAACTACTCGATTTTGAAGAATACTTAAGAGATGTCGATTTGTAGGAACGAAGATAGAATTTTGATATTTTGCCTGTTATTGAAATGGAGCGTGTTTATCAAATAAATACATTAATTTAATTATAGTTATGAGCGGAAAGCTTTGAAACATTGTTTTTTTTTATTTATCAAGTCTTACAAAACAGGATCTTGCAAAACAGTGAGTTTAAAATAAAAAGGAAAATATTATTTATGAATATAGCAGTTCTAGTGGTGTAAATTATTTTGTACAAATTAATTTCAACTATTATTGTGACTTTTTTGTCATTATCACTCATAAATACAGTAAGAATATGATTTAGTTTTAACCATTTAAGTTTCTGAGCAACGAAAAAAAATAAATTTCGATTGAACGTGCTTGGTAAAATTTGAATAGTTCAAATTTTGTACATTAGCACGAACAAGTTTTTTCACTAACGAAAAAACCAGGATTCTTAGTGACAAAACTTGTGCAAATGTATAAAACTGTAAAGATGTCAAAAATTACCTTTTTTCTAGTTTTTAGTAAACCTTGGCATGTATTATCAAAGATCACTCACTTTTACCACAAAAAGGTCACTATTAAATTCTATCTATAGGGATGTTAACAGGTTACAGCATTTTGTGAATAGTTCGCTTATTTGAGATACATTTATTTCAATAATTGTTGAAATATAAATGTACTATTCTGACGATGGGGTACGCTAAAATCTATATATTAATACTCGATAATGTCCGAATGATTGCATGATTGTCCGCGATTTTCCCTCCCCCTCCTCCGCCCCAGCCCCGCTGTCACCATTTTTTTATTCATACCAAATACATACTTTTTTCGTTTGTATATGGTCGCGATTTTGCCTTTTCGATGACGTCAAGAAAGACGGTCCTCCTCAAAATTTTGGCATAATCGAATTATAAACGTAAATAAAAGCACGTATTGGTTTATAATAATGACTGTACCTTATTGGGTCAATTAAAATAATAATATAACTAGTTTTATACCAAAGCAGTACTAGTTGCTTTGTTCTCAACTTAATATACGAAATTAAAGTCGAAAGTGTCTCCGATATTCAATACGGCCATTCGGGTTATTGCATATAATGCTATTTTATGACAGTTCCCACGATAATACCAATAGAGTAGCTGTACTGAAACAATGGCAGTGCATTCGATTCAATTCTAAGACAATGCGGAATACAATGGAATATTTCCGTACGCTGATACAATTAATAATTTTTTCGTGCCTATATGTGGATATATTGTTACGAAACGAACACTTTCTAAGCCGACGATGAATGATAACACCTCGAATGAGTGTTTTAACAAATCTGTGTTGAATGGAATCTTTTTGTCATGGCGTCAATTAAAATTCAGATAGGCGTAATATAATATGTGCGTAAGTGTTGTGGATAGACAATAATATTATTCATCAACAAGAATACGTGCTAGGACGGTGTATGTACACTGTCAGCTCTGGCGGAAAGGTGCTACGTTTCATAAAAAATAAAACAACACATGTTGTACTTATAAGTTGTAACACAATTTTACAGTTTTATCAGGCCCAGCTTCTTTTATCAATAGGATACTTTCAACCAATTCTACGTTTCATTGACACGTCAACACCAGGGCTGAAGAGTTGAAGTCGGGAAGTCTGACTCAAAAAAAAAAAAATTGAGTCATTTAAAAAAAATATATTCAAATCGCTAGGGTCAAAAGTGGCAACACTGCATGCTACTAAGCCTAAAAAATAGCATAAGTCGGAGTCGTCTTATTTCTTAACGACTGCACAGCCCTGGTCAACACTTGTAAGAACAAAAGTAATGTAATGTAAAATTGGAGGTTTTAAATTCATTTTGATCGTTACAGTTTTTCTATGGTATAAGTAGAATTATTTAATGAAAATTTTAAGCAATCAATATGGTGGACATTTAGAAAATATGTTTTGGCGGTATTGAAACATACTCTAGATCAGTGTTTCTCAACCTTTTTGAGAGCGTGGCTCCTTTTGAGTGTCTTAATTTTTCTGTGGCCCCCATACTATTGTTTTGTCTTCCCATGAAAATAATAATTTCAAAAGCCCACCTTTTTTATAGCTCTTCCGAGATTTTCGAATCTAGAACGCCAGTAATTTATTTTATTTACGGATTTACAAAAAATAGCTGCGCGACGTCCTCCATTATGCTCTTCTCCGTATCGTTTTGTTAATGCCCGTGGCCCCCCTAAGCTGTGTTGTGGCTCCTTAAAACAAAAATAAATCTCTGTGGCCCCCTTAGAACATGCTGTGGCTCCCTGGGGGGCCACATGGCCCACCGTTGAGAAACTCTGCTCTAGATAATCACAACACCAATACGAAGAAGGTTTTGAAACGAGGCAACAACTTATATGATTTTATTTGTATATTATTTGTATATTTAGTTCACAATTTTACGAAACGATCTGGAGTGGTTTTGCTCATGGCAAGCATTTTCAAAGGAGAAATCTGTTTTAATTTTCATCAAAAACAAGTTAAACTTTACATTAATTATGAGAGATTGAGAAAAAGGCTAATTTACAACCGGTCTTGTTTTAAAAAAACTACGGTCAAACGTTTCTTTTTGGAAAGTAAACGCTTTACATTTGGGATAAAACAAAATAAATTTCGTGCACCCGATTTAGTGGCTTACAACTTTTTTTGATGTTCTAGTTTTATCACATACATTTAAGTGCATCAGTGTTTAATGTCAGTGTAATAAAAGCATTAAAATAGAGCAAACCCATCACGTAATAATAGTATTTTAACTCTTTGAGCTCACGCAAACGTTATCCTTATATGGAATCGCATGGCAAAGTTAACTGTCAAAATTGTTAAGTATAGTAAGTGGCTCCCAGAAAAGTGGTTTGTAGAGTGGCCGGCAGGTTTTGCCGGAGCACTGTGTCACCGGAACAGTTAACGGAATATTGCGCACATGTCCATAATGATATTACGCGCGTCTACCTGCTCTGCAGTGTTGTAAAAGGAATGTCAATTGGGCCGAGTGACTGGCGCATATCAATTATTATGAGTTAAAGAGAGCAAATCTATCACTTTACTAAATACCGCAAAAGAGTGACACTAAACCGACAACCAGCATTCTAAGTTTAGTGAGCTATTCGCATCACAACTACGAATACGATGTAAAATATTGTATCTAAACCAATAGTAATTATATCATTAAAACTGGTACTAATTTTCGAATTAAAATATGAATATCCGATGGATGAGAGTTAAAATATTATATCTCTGATACTGGGCAATGAAATAGGCCAAAAATAGATTATATTACGCGACCCGAGTAGTACAAAGTTCTATGTGAAAAATTTTGACGAAACAAAAATAGCAATTTATACCAGTAATGGTACTTGGAAGACTGCCAAATTGTTACTTCTGTTTCGTCAAAAATTTCCACATAGAACTTTGTAGTACTCAGGTCGCGATTTGTATGTGTTAAAATGTTACATCTCCAAATCTACTAATCCAAGATTTTTTTATGGGCGAAAATATTGTATTTTCTATAATATATTTGCCAAAGTGATTGCAAAAAAGATTTATATGAGATTTGAAGACTTTCAAATGCAGTTTTCACAATATTATGATTTATGGAGATATAATATTTTAATCAAGCCATCGATATGGTGTTTCATCATTTCGTTTGTTCAAATTATAATCTCTTCTATATACTCGATCTTAGTATTTGGCAAAGTTTGTTTTAGTAGATTTCTAAACCGGTTTCAAAAACACAGCGTTATCATGTTGGCGCAATGAAATTCATGTAACTATTTTTTTTTGCCACTGTGAAATAATCTGTGTCACAACAGGTAGATGAGAGATACCAGTTACTGTGCGAATGTACTGGGACGGATAAAAAAACCTCCGATCCAGGCCCGGTCGCGAGATGCGCAAAACCCGCGCGCATCTCCGGAGGCTGTGGGTCAAAATCCCGCGGATGTTATCTCGACGCATGCGCGTGCAATCTGCGCAGACCTATATCAATTAAATTCAATATGAAGTTGAAACTTGCCTAGATTTACGACTTAATAATGAATGCGTCTTGTAAAATGAATGGTACACAGAAAAATAGTAGAAAATTGTATTTGTCTTAAATTTCTTTGACTCATATCTCACCATGCTTTTTTCGATGTCCAACACAGATAAAGAGAGTGTGTAAGCAGAGTGTTACGTGAATTTCGACACGTGGTACTGCTAGTAACTGCTTTGTAATGATCTGATTGGCATTAACTCTGTAAACTTCTTTATAACTGGGTAAAAATAGTATTTTATTTTTTTATATAAAATAATATTCGATTGAAGATAATTATCAGAGACCAAAGTATTGCTTTTGTTTATTCTTGGATGACAATATTATTTTTTGAATATATGTACATAATAAATAAATAGATAAGTGAGCATTACGAAGACGTCGGAAAATTTTCATAAAGAGAATACCAATGTCAACAGCAACTAAAACAATATTGTGTCATTTACAGTATATATTTTAAAAATCTGATTTAATCAAATATATCACGGCTGGGTCATACTTTTACATAATTAATTTGGTTGAATGTATACTACAGTAATAAGCAGATTTATTGTTATGACAAATCGGAGAAATTAAATTAAATAAGTTAAATGTTCGGTAGTTGAATCCTCTTCTCCGCGACTATGTAAGATATTTTAAAGTTAGATTAGTGACTTTATTCTTCTCCTTTGATCACATCCGTTCCCAGTGTGAAGAAATATCTAAGATTGTGTGCCACCTCCGATATCTTTACTTCCTTCAATGACATGGACAGCAACCTTTGATTTTCCTTGTATACCATTTGATTTGTCCCCGATGTGGTTTTAGTAACGAGTACAATAAAGCTTTTTCTGTTTTTCTGTTAATATGCCTCAGATACAAAAGCTCATTTTATTCGAGATCAAGTGCAAATTAAAGTTGATAGATAACATTCCGGTGATATATTGACAGATCATTGAATTTTTAATTGTATAGTTCGCAGCATTAGAAAATAGCTTAAAATTTAATATTTTTACTCATAACAAGATTCTAAACACATATCTTTCGTTGCTGTATACATATGTTTAAGTTTTAACAACATTATATTAAATATTAATAACATATAATACTTACGTTACGTATGGAGGCACTTGTGGCCAATGTGCAAGTGGACAAATGGGTAAAGAATATTTTTCTGTCGAACATGAAGTGGCAGACAAACTGAAGCGGATTGTCCATTCACCAAAAATAAGAAACTGGTTTGCCAGGTCCAATCACTAGCTGGACACAAATATAAGGATTTTTCGAAGTGTCTAAAGACAAAATTAATGTCATTCTTTTTTTTTTGATCAAATTATACAATTATATCTTTATAAATAAGAGCTTTTTTAAAAATTCTACACTATATCTTTTTATTTTATCTGTAGCTGTAGTACCTATCTTCAGTAGGAATTAAAAAAAAAAACAAATAGTATATCGACTGTGGAAAGGAAAAAAGACGTAACCCACACTTTTTTCAAAACAGATTTTTTTCGATAATCACAATGAATACAACTTGATACATGTTCTATCAAAAGGATGTTAGCTGAAAATGCCGAATAAATACCTTAATTAAGCTTTTAATTTTTGAAAAATAATGACCTGAGGAAATTGTGATCATGAAAATAAACTTAAAAAGATTTTTTTTTTTTTTAATTTACATTAATATTAAATTAAGTCAATTAAGAATCAGTTTCCGTGCACTTGAAGGTTGTGTATATTTCATAATTTGCCTTTGACCCATAATCTCCTCCATAGTCTCCTGTAAAATTTGTTACGTGTGGGTTACGTTATTTTTTCATTCCACAGTATAGACATCACAAAGAAATTTCAATATCGCTTAAAATATACCAAACTGCTTTTTATGCAATTCAAACCCAGATATGTTATTATACAGGATAAACCAAACATGTGTCGTTCTTTATAATGACCTAATTTTTGTCTTGGACGAAAGTTGCTCGTTCTTATTTACCTACGTATGTAAATATAAGAATTATTGCAAAGTACGGCTTTGTCAAAAGCAGACAGAATGGAGAAACAAATTATTCTTGGAGAATCAAATAAGAACTGAATCATTTGTCATTAATTCGTTTATGATCAATGATTCGTTTGAACGAATCGGTGAATGCAATCAATCGATTCGAGGTTAAATCCCTTATTTCTCATATCTAATACAAATCAATTTTACTTGTTTTAATCCATTCACCGCTGCTACGCTATCTGTTTATTTGCAAGTATGTAGAGGTGTAGAAAGATTGAAGTGTGGTGACAGCTCTTCTTAGCCGGGAGTATCTTATGAACAACTGTACAAGACTTGGTGACGTGGATTTAAGTCAGTGGCGGTTCCTAACCTAAAATCTTGGGTGGGCTAGAGAAAAGCATATTTCCACTTCACCGAATACATTAATCTACAAGCAAATTAACAAATACTACGACACTACTGCAATGCATAAATTATTATATAATAAAATCAATGCTAATGTAAGTAAGAAATATTTAAAAAATTCATACGGGACCTTAAATTCGTCTCTTTTAAAGTGAAAAAACAAGTACTAACAGCAATACAGAGCTAGCTGTCAGTGAAAGTCAATACCTGTCACTTTCATACAATACAACAATATTGGTGTTGTGTTTCAATGCATAAGTATGCGTAATGGGCTGAATCAGATCAGCCCCCAACGATCAACAGAAGCTTGACAGATTGAAACACAATCGTTTGTGATTGATGACGTTTCCGTACATACAAATACAAAAAAAATCTAATCGTGCTTGATTGCGCCCCAGTCTAAAGAAAAATTTCATGGTATTGTCTGTGGTTACGGTCTAAACATATAATAGCCCCTGAGTGGTGTTGCCAGAGTGACGTTGCCTTTTCCCTGTGAAGTATTTATAGGGTTATTGTTTTTTTTTATGCCGGCTCAGTTTAAAATTGTAATACAAAACACAATCGGGAATATGATTGTAGGTAGACGTAAAATTGTTTTATATTGACAGAGGAAAATTAAAACAAAGATATTGTATTCATTTGGGAAAGGTTAGTTACGCTTATAAATGTATTTATTTTGTTCAGCGGCCGAATTGCTGTTCATTTTTATTCAGCCATCTAAAGTTTTGGGTGAAAAATGCAGGTCGGGCTTAGCCCACCTAGCCCAGTACCTAGAACCGCCACTGATTTAAGTGTGGAGAACATGAAAAAAGCTTTATTTAAAATACTTATTAACTATTCGTACACATCTGTCTACGTAATTCAAATCAAAATTTATTAAAAATCCATTCGTGTGTGGCCAAATAACTTTGACGTTCATTAACATCGCCCGCTGAGTTCATTATCAGGGAACACATTTCGTTTCATTATCAACCGAGCTGGGCGGGTGAGTGTACTTACTGGCTGCCGCAATCGTTACGAGATCTCGCACTTTTCACACAAATCATATAACAGCGTGATTGAATAGGGGCCCTGCGGCAATCCACTGATCACTTTTGTACACATTTTCTGACCGATTCGACGAATACTTGAATCGAATCATACGCATAGGTTTCAGAAACATAATGTATTATATTCGCCGTGACTGATTTTGCAACTTTTACTTGTTTGCAAATTCATTCCAAGATTTGGGGTTATACCCACTTTCTTTAAGGATTATTATTATTTTTATCGGTGGCTTCGTCGGATACTAAATAAAAATGAACAAGATTATAATCAATTAGTTATGTATCTATAAAATATCTATAACGTAGCCTGAAGATGCATCTGAACAAAGTTTTTTGGTACGTTACCACAGAAAAAGAGCGGGTAACTATTTTTTCACACTCCAACTTTACCATATTTTGTTGCAGCTGAGTGGTAATGAATTCGTTTTATTTCCAACGATAAAGGATTTTATTCCATCAACATAATATATATCTTATTTGGCCAATTGATTTGTATACGAAAGCATTTTTAAGATTACTTCATCCATTATTTATAGATTGATTTATTGATTTCTCTCTGAAGGCATGCATGCATGTGATGTCTTGAATTTCCTCCCACTTATCCTATCTTAAAACAGGAGTAGCGAGAACGATTAGCTAACCACTATTCCTGTCCTAGTCTTATCCTTATATTCCTACTCTTTGATAAAGAGGTTGAGCAACTGAGTAACAAACATTTCTCGTGGAAAAAATCTGTTTAAATACCTCCATTACGAAGCCATATGCTCTTCCACATTGTGGGCAGACATGGATTAAAAAAATATATTAAGAAAAATATATTAACAATGTGCTGCTTTATATATAAAACTAATGTTACAATCTCGGAAAAATTACTATTACAGCATTTAAGTATTGATGTATTTAAGTATCGGAAGTTGATAATGCAACCGATGCCTTAAAAACACTACCTATAAAAAGCCGATATGCTTTATATTTTTTGCGGTCAATTATATAGTCGAAAAACAGCTATTCATTCAGTATGTTACAAACTTGTTTATTTTTGTCAAAAGTGATATCTATACTTTTTTATTTTATTCTCTCGTACGCACGAATCGATCAAGTTGGATTTGTGTGCTGTTGAACTGGTCGATACGTATTTGTGGCCCAAAATATAGAGTGCGGTTTTGAATGTTCCACCGGTGGCAATGAACTCTCTGTGCTTTGGACTTCGGGAGAAAGTTTTTACCGTAGATATTTAAGTGAATCATATATAATGAGCAGTGAAACACAGCGGAGTGCCTTTGCCTGTCGTATTGTACTCGATACTTGACTATTAATCAATGCGATTGGATAACAAGTGTCTGAGCTTAATTTCATCTAACAATATTGAAAACGATTATATTGTTGGATGGTTTTCAGTCGTAAAATAAGTTATTTACTTACCGTCTAGCAATCTTGCTAGCATTACTTAAGTTTAACAGTTACGCTGATGTTAAAATAATATATCTATTGATGGAAATAATACGTTATTAAAATACATTTAGCTCGTTCAATTGTTGACAAATTTCTGTTGGTGGCAGTAGAGAGTATCACAAAAAAAGTATTTTTCGATCCATCTTCATTTATTTATCAATGGCGTAATATGACGGTCTATTTTTTGTCCTTTCGACGAATAGACTTAATAGATTAATGTCGTCCGCTTTCAAAAGAACATTTTAACAAAAGTAGCTTAAAGTGAGTCATTCCATCAATATTTTCAAATAAAGTTCAGATCAGAATTATGTGGCTAAAAAGGAATTTTCAGTTTGATCATTTTTATGGTAAAATTAAATTTTATTTCTTTGTTATTCTACTGTGTGCACTATTACTTGTGACACGTATTTTGCCTCTTTGAGAAGCATCTTCAACTATCTGACACAACCAGTAGAATAACAAAGTTATCAAATATAGTTGTATATTTAAAATTCATTTGCACAAAGATACCCTTGAATACACTGTTAGGGTGTTTAATGTCAATTTTCGGAGAAAATTGTTTATTTTATCAGTTATATATATATATCAGTTATTTATTTATCAGTTAGATATATGATCTGTAAGTAAGATTTGTAAATCCAAAAACAATCGCCATCCAGTCCCATAAAGTAGTTTTACCTGTAACTAATTATAAGATATATTAATAATCAAAATTTGAAAGAAGCCAAAACAGTTTTTAGGAATATTAGTCGTTGAAACTCACGAAGTGTCATCGAGATACCAATCTCTAAATATTCTACACGAGTACTTTTTTTTTAAACAAAAATAGTTTAAATCGTGACGGATGTCCGCCATAGCCGTGCAGCCGCCCATTAAAATTGTTCCATTACGTAAAAAAGGAAGCTATCAAAAATTATTCTTCGTTATGCTATACTACAATTTAGAGTCTTTTTTTTCATTCTGAAATTCCTAACGCTGCAAGACTTATTTGTTACTTAATTTATCCGTTTAAGAATATAACAAATAGTTTATATTTATTACACTGCGTTGGCAGGTATAATAGATTAAATAATACAATTGTCAATAATAATATAACTCAACATGTCGAAACTTTAAAAATAATAAACATATATCATATTTCGTAGATATAATATTTTTGCAACATAAAAATCAAGCAGAAAAACATATCACTAATTCTAAGTCTAAATAAAATTTAGCTAAAAAAAATTATAAATATTGACGGGTCGGGTCCGTGGTGAAGTTATCAACGTTATTGACCTCAGGTCCCAATAAAAACAGACTTTATTTTAATTTCCTGTATTAAGGCATGGAAGTTAATGATATCAGAAAATTTCTTTAAACCATTCCAACCGTAAAAAAATATTAACGATCAGCTTTTCAGTAGTTTTTTACAAGCACAATCCTTCTATCCCTACTGTCTTCGAAACAAGCGAATTTGAGCAGATGAGCAACAAGAAGTTCTCATAGAAAATCTTCTGTTTTGATGCCTCCATAAGAGGTAATATGCTTCACATTGGGAGCAAACATAGATTGAAAAAAAAAATATTTCACCTAAATGACAGAGTATTGCAACATCTAAATGATATAAAAATATGTAACTAAATTTTCAATTCAAATTGAATTCTTTTATATTTTACTAGTTGTCAAACAAGATTTTATACCTTCTTTACCTCTTTGAGAAATATCTCCAGATTTCAAAAGAAATTATTTCTAATTCCATCGATAAAAGACATGGACAACGCCAAGTTCCAATCCGCAAACATTGGCATTTTTATTTTTTATAAATTTGAGTACAATCAATAGCATCATAAACGATTTGTTTTAATGAATACGTAACACATGTTTTTATTTAGTGAAAGCACCGTTAAGGACTATAAATTGAATCTACATATTTTCATTTCTAACTAATCTTCACAAGTAAAATGCCAGATAAAATAGTAAAAAGTGAAATGGCCCCACGTTGGGTGCCAATTGACATTGAGAAGAAGATCATTCGAAGATATGTCGTCAATTGACAATAAATTGTGGTATATGATAAATTTATAAATGCGATTTTTTTGACACAAATGACGAATGATCAAATTGCACGGCTTTTAATAATTATTCGCAGTTTGAAACGGGGCTACGTGGAAAATATATTTTTAAAACGCCAGTAGCATTTTTGCTTAGACAACTTTATGCTATGTCTTAAAAAACAACAAAATAATACAAATTTGATAAATCTATTGGTATGTAAAAAAATGATAATTTATTATTTTTAACTGATTTATTATCAATATATTTTGAGGGATATTAGACAAACGTGAGCAAGATTATTATTCATCTATAGCTCGAGGCATATTAATAAATAAAACGATTGCTTATTTTTTATAGTTATAGTAAAAATCAGTGCTTTTAATAAATCATTATTATAGTCACAAAACAATTTATGTTTTCTCGTACATATTTTAAAACGTTCGATTAATTATCCCACGGCAATAAATGTTTAAAGTGACAGCTTCATCGGGGTCAATTCTTAATTTTTATTTCAAATGTTATGGTGTAATAGTAAATATTGTTTAAATGTTGTGCATATTAAGAAAATATCCCCGAACGAACACTTTTTTTTCAATCGATTACTGTTCGAACCCAACGGTGTAAAATTTCCTCCCACCCTTTCAATTCTAAAATAACGGAGCTTAGCAAAGCCAGATCGTTTTTATTTCTATTCTTTTCAAAAAAAGAGAGCTTACGCAACTGAGTAACAAGCAGTTCTCCTAGAAATAGTTATGTTGAGATATCTTTATCAGAAGGCCATATACTCTAGATTGGGAGGGAAAATAAATTAAAAATATATATCCCAATACTAATTTAACTATTTTACTTTGTGTAAATAATTCTGCGTTGTAAAAATCCAGTCCTGTAGCCAAGTGGTCAACTTTCCTGGGGTTTTTTCTTAAATGGTTGCTGAGTCAAGAACTATCAAAGGCTGTGGAGTCGTGAAAAAAATCCGCGACTCCTACTCCGGTATTTGCAAATAGTCTGTCTCTGACTACAATCCGTCTTCTACTACAAATCTGAAACCGATTTAAAAAAGACGCAGCATTTTACATACAGTTTTTTTTAATTTTAATATATTCTTACGTTTAATGCATATTTTTTGTAGATTAATTTTATTAATAAACAGGAATTGAAGTCACCCGTTTCTTTACGACTCCGAATGCACAATTCTGAAAGAAATAAAAGAAATAAGAAAATCCCTTATCGTAAGTTTTATGATCATTTGTAGAATTGATATAGAGTAGTTAATATTCAGGACCACTGAAACCCAGCAAAACCATAAATGGTTTTGCAAGATATAAACCCTGCAATTCTTTTCTTACATTGATGAATATGACATCGTTTTAGAAACATGATACAAAAACCTTTAACTAGAGTCAGAATCACAATTAAGGTATTTTAAAATCTCCGGGATTAATTGAATAGTTTTCTACCGCAGTTTTGCTTTGATAATAAATAAATCATTTAGAAAATATATCAGAAAATATTTTATGATTTATTGCGGAAATCGCTCACCGATCTATAATAAATTGATTGAGATCCATCAAACAATTTAAAAATACAAATAATTTCGCTGTTTTATTACACCAATAATTACGTTTTTAATTTTATAAACTACTGCTGAAAATTTCTCCCGATCGGAATACAAAATGGCGCCCAATTTGCTGGCCAATAATTACGGAATGATTTCAAGAATCGGTTTGGTCTTACGTGGGCCGGTGCACTTTCATGAGATTAATGTTGTTTTTTTTCTGTCCTGTAGCTGTAACTTGCTATCTCCAAATAAATATTTACAAGAAAGTTCTTCGAATCAGTAGAACCACCTGTGACCAAAACATACTTTCATTTTTTAACAAATGGGCGCGCCATTCACGATCGCTTAACGACGTTTACTGACTCGTCAAGAGGAACACGCGATATTTTTTTTATTATTATTTAAAGAATAAGGCGAACCTAAACGATAGTTTAATGTTTTAAATTATCATTAACATATCTCGTGGCAAAAAATCTTCTATACGAAGTAACAAGTTTTTTTTCGCTAAGATTTGACGTCTTAAATTCAAATCAAAATATTTCTATTCGTAAAAAGAACACTCAATTGTTTTTTTTTTGGAATACAGTGACTTTTCATAATATTGTATCAAAACAATTGATTTAAAATAGGCTAGAAACTCTATAGAGCGAATTCGAAAACGTTAATTTCAAACACTTTCTTATTCAATAAGTATTTTGGCTATTTATTAAAATATAAAACTGTTAAAATACACAATCTGTTTAAATGATTTTAAGCGATTTATTTACACAACGTCGTGTTAAAAAAATCTACTTATAAAATAAATTGTTTTTTCTATTAATAAATGATCATTTTAATCTCATGTGTCAATTGTTATTGGTTATTTTATGGTGCAAAAACTTATTTCGTCATCTTTAAAACACATTTAGTTGTAACTCTTTTAAATATTATAAAAAAAAAATATTCATTATAACTTAACTAAATTTTCTCGTTAGATATTATGTAATCAAAAAAATGTAATTCATTCATATTATTTTTTTGAATAAAATGCGTTTCCACCAAGTATTGAAAAAGTCAAATTATAGTAATTTGTTTTAGGTATAATATAATAACATAATTAGGCATCATATTATTTTGTTTTTACCCTGTGCACTCCCAATGTGGAGCATATAGACTGCTAATGAGTTTCTACGAGAACTATTTGTTACACCTTTCTTAAAGTGTAGAAATAAAAGGGTAGGGCTATGACAGGACCTGTGGTCATCTAATCGCTCTTACTACCCCCGTCTCCGTTTTTTATGATATAATTTAAAATGAAGACTTTCGGACAGTTCGAAAGTATGAAGACTTTCATACTTTCGGACAGATATCCATAAATTGATTGAAAAATCAATATATAAATATTAAAACCTGTCCGTAGTGGGATTCGAATCCGTGACTCCATGTTCTAAGACAACGATTATGATACTAGACCATGCAGGCGGCAACTTGATTGCTACATAACATGTTTGTTCTTTATTTTGCGAACAACAAAATGAAGAATGATGACCTAGCAGTGTATTGACTGTCGATATTGAATATTGTACGTTCCCTCCATATCACTTAATAAATTAGAAAATTTATCATGGACCTGTCTGGTGTAGTGATTATTTTCACATAATAACCTTTGCCGACTTTCCACTTGGTTAACCGGCCATTTAGTCGGTATATCGTACGTTTATTTATCTGTAATATTGTGATTACATTTGGACAACCATTAAAGTAGTTATACTTGATTGCTTTGAGCAGATTTTAACTGATATCGTGACAGAAGTGTACGGATTTAAATTACTAACGGAGAATGTCTGAGGCTGTTAAATACATAGTTTATAGTGTTTACTGGCATAACTATAATCACATATCAGACACGGTACCGGCATCATAAAATTTGTTAAAATAGCGATTTCTTGCTTACGGAAACGGAAAGATACTGCCAGTTATACGTCACAGTTAATCAATTATATTTAACAAATATAAATCATTGGAAATGTGAGAGGTTTGGTATCATAACTCATAATATCCATTTTTGAGATAAGTATGCCAAAAAATCATAATGCATCAACATATTAAAAAATAGTTTAATGGCCTTAAATAATAAATGGCCTCCAAATGAAGGTATCTCAACAGAAGTTTTTCATACGAGAGCTGTTGCACAGCTCAATCTTTATTTCAAAGATAGTAGGGCTATAAGGATAGAATTAAGACATGAATAATGGTTAGCTAATCGCTCTCGCTGCGTCAGTTTTTTGAGGAGAAGATGGGTGGGAGAGAATTCAAGACACCACATACACCCATGCCTTTGGATAGATATCCATAAATCAATTAAGAAAAACTGTCGTTAATGGGATTCGAATCCGTGACATCCGTAACCGAAGCTATCGTCGTTGACCACTCGACCACGCAGCCGGCGTTTAAATTTAATTCGTACAAATATTGTACACTTTTATGATATTTGTCTATAACTGTCCGCCTTTCGCATTCCGGCTTATTCGAGCATACACGGACGAGTCGGAAAAGTTCATCCGTGTAATTTAATGACCAAATGACGAAACTCGGGTCGTCAGTGACTAAACTTATAAAAGTGTACAAAATTTGATATATTCTATATGAAAGGATTTATTTTTTTACCTATTTCACAAACGACCGGGGCTGAACCCCGGTTTATCAGTCAAAAATACTATTTACCACTTGACTGCGGAGGGATATATCGCGTGAATAAAAGTAAACATTTTTTTTATAGTGTAAACACTGAAAAACTGTACGACAGAAAATGCGATACAAAAATACTTTTGGTTTGCCATGACACTTCAATTAAACATGTCATTAATAAAAGCTGTTTTTTAATTGAGGTATTTAACAGCATAAGAAAACCTTTATGAAATAAAATACCTCCAAAAAATACAGTATTCATTTAATAAACTACTCGAAGGTTAAATTGGGCAAGTATGATATTATGCTAGTAGAAAATTTACGACTCTTTCCCAATGTCGGGCTTGTAAATAATTGGAATGCGCATCAAATTGTTGTTTTTTGGTACTTATAATCAATCAAGCAATAACTGATTTTGTTGCTAAGCATCAGTAATTATTTTATAGTAATCCATGGTTTTTTTAAGCAGTGACTAAACGCTTAGATTACTCATATAATATCCTTCAATTTGACGAAACTTTGATTTTCATTTATATTTTTTTTGTTTCCAATAAACTTAGGAAACAATCGTTGCCTTATTATTGTGCACAGTTGAATGGTTGAATCATTATTCTAAGTCCTATAGCCGTTCACAATATCATGGAATATGTATATGGAATCTTCATGAAGAATATTTAGAACTGAGTTGTTCTACGAAAACTATTTTCTATTCGATCACACGATTTAAGGATGAAGCAAAGTTAAGGACTGGTAGCTTTTAATATTTTCATTGTTACACTTAGTAGAAAGGCATTATGTTAAAAAATAATGCACTCTTTTGTACTCATTTGTTTAATATGATCTAGACCGGTTTTAACTGCAGAACGAAGCTGGTCTTGGTTACATTACAATAGTAAATGACTGTGGAATTAATACAAAATAGTGATTTATTTTTTTGAATAGAACTATTAGTTTAACCTATTGTTCTTGTTAGTAAGCTTTTTAGGATTGGCTGGATGGCTGTAAAATTAAAACATCCAGAAGTCCACACCGTTTCCGAAGAGCATGATAATTTAATTACAATTTAATATTCTTCATATGAAACATTTCAATTTTAATGAAAAAATTATTGATACTTCATTAACTCAACAGTAAGGAAGATATTATATTTATATAAAACATACTTACATAAAATACTTTATACAGAATGCACGTATTATTGCTACGCTCCAAACAATGGCAACGTCATAAGCAATTTGGCATTTCCTAATTTCCCATTCAACAAACACTTTTTATTTATCAAAAGAAGACTACAAACGGGTGATGCAATTATTTTATAAATGGTCTTGTCAGTCGCGCGTGAGGTTTCTTTTTTTCGAATCAAGTATGATTAATTATTGTAAAACATTTTTACGCATTTGTTTTCAAAGAATAAACACTGACATGCCTTTGAAAAAAAAACAACGGAACAAAGATTTAAAAAGACGTTGCTCAACTACGATTAAAAAATAACAGTGTTAAATTGAACATCTAATTATGTTCAAAAAGTGTTACTTAGAAAATGAGTAAATATATTATAAATACTTTATATGAACCGCTGTAGCACAGATAAGAAATTATTATTAATCTATTTTTGGATACGTTATTAATAACTTCCAGGGCTGTAGAGTCGGAGTCGGTGTTGGATAAAACTTTTTTATATATGTATCAGTTTCAAAATCATACTTCAATTATACGAAAATCAATCAATGATTCAACTATCAACAGTGGCGAAACGCATCTTTTTATCTTACAAGCCAAGTCATTACGAGCCAATCTAATCGCAGAGTTTGAATCAGCTGACTGAAAGTTATGTCAGTTGAACATTCAACTTATAATTGTGTATAAATTAGGATTCAGAATTGAGAAAATTTTAGCTCGGCGATCTTGGAATGTTTTAAATAATATCGTGTCGATTTACCCATGAATCTCCGTATTTCCCAAAAAGAAGTGCGTGAGAACTTTTTTTAAGCTCTTCCCGGAATTTTTGAATCCACAACCCCAGTAATTTACGGATTTCTCGAAATAAACAACGTGAGACTTTTTGACCGTGAGTTTTTTTAGCACTTCTAGGATTTGCAAATTAAAAAACCAAGAATTTACGGAATTCCTAAAAAACCTATTTTCTTTTTCAACCTCGCTCAACTTTCTTTCATTTTTTCGATCCCGAAATCCCGGGATTACTACTGTCCCAATCCCAGGACGGGATAACAGAATTAGACAAGGTCTCAGGATTTTGAGATTCGAGACCCTACTGGACGCCTCAAATATATGTTATAACTATTAAGAAGATCAATTTATAAAAAATCCATTTAAAGCACTATAATAGTTAAAATAATATTTAAACAGCATTTTTTTATTAAATCACTGCCATAGCTTATTAACAACTCCTCAAAGTCATTATTTTAAATTGAATGAATATGTTAACGAAATGTTTGACATAAGATTTCATAAAAAAAAACATTTTTAGATAGTTGTATAATTGTTAAGTGTGAAATGTGAAGGCTAGTTTTTTTAAGTGAAAGAAATAACCATGCAGAAGATTTAGGATCAGAGTGCTGCAAATTCATTTTGAAATTTTAAATATAATAAACACGTTAAATTGATTGATAACGAGTGCATAGGAAATTGCATATGCCATTTTTATGAAAATGGCCATCTATAAAAATGCACAAATCAGACCGCGTTGTAATTTTGCCATATAGAGGCGTGGGAAATATTTGATTATCAAGGTAAAAGAATTTAACATATGCAATCAATAAATTGAATACATTTAGTGTTAACCCTCTAATAGACAAGCTAAAATTTCTAAAAATCAAAACTCAGAGATAATATATTGTTTTAAGATCATGAATATAATTTGATGTATTATTGTAAAGGTATAAAGTAAGCATTGTGCACATAGGACGCATTGAATTTTGTGAGAATGTGAAGAAATAATTGACAAACTTTGAGAAAATATATGCATTTATTTTAAATGGTTTAAATGATTTTACAGTTATTTTTTTGCAGTGTTCCGTATTATATTTGTTGTGGAAAAGCACATGTTAAATATTGAAAACTAATATTTCTTTTAAGACGAGAGGTTCTCTACGCTCGATACCCAACGGCTGCGCAAGCCAAACCCACAAATGCGTGGCTTTATTTTATGTTTTCTTAAAACATCAAAATAACAATATTTATTATCAAGATAAATTGTTTTGTGTAGCTTTACACGGATAGTATTGTTTTTGTTAACTATTTATTGTATTACAAATATTTTGTATAAAAATGGCTTATTTGCATATTTTTATTCTTACACACTTATAAGTATCGCATAGGTATAGAAAATTTATTGAAAAATAAATATGTAATGTTTCTCTAAATATGAAATAAGAATAGTTTGTATTTAAGTTCGCGAGAAGTTCAGATAAATGTTTCGGTGTTTAAAACAGTTGCGTGACCGCGCAGTCGCGCAGCTTAGGGATTATTGGTAGTATTGAATATCAAATGCACTCAAAATAAATAATAAGAAAATTTTTAAGATTAACATAGTGCATAAAGGAAAGGATTCACCGCTATCATCAATGTGACAGGAACGAAGTCCTTATTTGAAATATATTGAAAACAGGGGTTCATATATCCTGTCTTAAAAAGTTATTTATTCAGATATTACCTATAAAGGCTCTTTATACGTAATATTTTTTTTGTTGAATTTTTAGTATAAATATAATATTATATGTTTTATATAAATGTAATATTTTCTTATTTACTGTTAAAACGTTTTAAATGAGAAGGACTCAAGAATCCATGCCTCACATTTTCAATAAGGCTGCATGTACATCAGTTATATTGATCAAATAATATAAATATACAATTAATTATAAGATTCATCTATTCTTTTTTGTATCCAATAATACAAACAATGGAATACTAAATAGAAATATTATTTAAGTGTGTGTATTTCCTATATTTAAATAACTAACTAATAAGCGTCGTGTATCACAGAATCATTGTTTGCATATTTGACAGGTTCGAAGGTATTGTCAATAAAATTTCAATTAAGTATACAATCATTTAAAATATCTACTGACCCTTATTTAATTCGGCCAGGGGCGCAGAAACATTTCTATCGGACAACGTTTATAACCATCTATGTGATTTTAAGTATTGTAAAAACGTGGACGTTTACATAAATACATTTATACATGTATTAAATAAATAAAAAGTGCATTACATACTTTAAAGTTGAAAATGTTGGATAATAAATTTATTTTATTAAAATCAATATATGTTTTTATTACTGTTTTCGTATATTGATTTACTAAAAACGATAGAAAGTTTTATTAGAATTATTATATTTGTCATAACATTCAAAGTAATATCTACTGCCCACTTTTTCTTTTTTATCAAGAATATATTTTAGATTATTTTACATCCACAAAGAAAAATGTACAGATTATTTACAAAATCTGGTTACTTGTCATTACTCATTGTTCTTGCGTTAAAGGATATATCTTATTCAATGCAAGTGTAATATTTAAAGAAAGAACTATTTCCTAGTATACTAATTAGCATTAAAACTACATTAGCATTAAATTTCTTGGTTGGAATATGTGGATAGATTTTTTAAGTAATATTTAAATTGTCCTTATTCAGGAACTTATTAATTTCTGTCGATGAAAACATTAATTTTTATTGGTACACGGGTTTTAAATAACACTTTACTTCATATGAAAATATGATTAAAGAAACATTTATTTTGTGCCTTGGAATTTGAGCCTTTTAAAAAAATGAAATGTGTCGTAATGTTTGTGTATATATTATGTACTGTTTGTCGATTTCTGATATACATTTTGTTATTTCAAAGAACACCATTCTATGCATTGCAAAAAAAGCGTCTCAGGTGCCAATCTAAAGATTGACTTTTTTGCCGCCATAGGTTCACCAACCTCGACGTGTTCGTGTTTTTGACCACAATTGTATCTTTAAATTGAATATTATTCAACCCAAGATGAGCTACAAACAAAATAACTATCCAGAATTACACAAAAACCAATTTTTTATGTCTGTTTTTTTCTGATACGAAATCGTAAGTAGAGATTGCATTACTGGTCTTAAAAACACCGGTATTTATGGTGTGTTTTCAATACCGAAATACCGAGTTTTAAAGAGGAAGATAGCTGTTTTTCGCTACTGAAACAGATAAATAAATTTGATTACTTTGTTATTCCACTTTTTGTGCTGTCATCAGAAACATGATAGTATGTCTGATGATGCTTCTCAAAAAGGCAAAACACGTGTCGTAAGTTGTAACACAAAAAGTGGAATAACAAAGTTATCAAGCTTAATTATATATATTAACAAAAATGAACTTCCACAAAGCTACCGCCGAATCTATCAGACACTAGTTTTGTCTTACACTTATCTTATCTATCATTAATCACTCCGAAAAAGAAAGGTTGTGCAACGTAGTAACGTAGTTCTTATGTAAACACTCATTTTGAGATAAACTCTATTAGGAGTACATATTTTGTATAATCAAAATTAAAAGCGAAAAGGGTCAAAAAATATTAATTAAACGTTATATAATATTTATTTATGTAATCTTTTAATAAATCAACAAAATATTATTATTATCCAAAAAATAGTTTTCAAAGTTTCATTTCAAATAAATAAATAAATAAATAGCTCACTTTTGATGAATTGTTGTAATATAAGTAGTGTGATTCTTTGAGAATGGGTATCTCCATAACATTAAATTTGATGTTACGCTAAAATAGGAAGTAATTCACATTTGATTTATTTCAAATATTGCCGTTACATGATCTCTTGCAATAAATTTTAAGATTTATAATATACATTCGGTAGTCATATAAAATTTCCAAACGAAAATATTAGAAGTAATTCTCTATTTCACTTTATATATTTATGTTATAGGCATGGTGAGTGCTACTCGGTCAAGAGCTCTAATTCCAAACCGAATCTTTTATAAGTCTAAATTTCTATACATCCCCATTTATGTATGTTAAAAATAGGAAGAAAAGAAACCGACTTGTCTACATACTAGTCATCTTATTCTCTATCCATACACTATGTAAAAATAGAAATTGAAATGTTTTTGCTTAACATCTTCAGTAATATATATATATTTTTAAATAAGTATGACTAAAAAACTAGTTCTGTACTGTTTTTTATCTGATTAAATATTGATTACATAAATATTTTAACGCATGTATATGCAATGGTTGTTGATAATACTTTCAGAATGGTTAAATGATATCATGAATTATCACAAATAGATTGATGTGGAAAACCAATATAAAAGATTTAGCTACGCAAATTGATTGTGAATTACTTAAAATTTTGATTTTAATAAGAGGATAGAGCAACATAGGTTAGAAATATAATATATCAAAATATGTATTACTAGCTGGCCCGACGAACTTCGTACCGCCTCAGGATCAATAAATGTTGTGTTAATTTATTGCATGAATTAAATTCAGTTTGAATGAATACTCAAAATGAATTAAGTTCAATAAATGGGCAAAATTCAAAATGAAAAGTATTTAAATTACATTGAAATGATGTAATTCACGTGGCACAGTCGATAGATTTAAAGGAATGCAGTAGATCAACGATTTGATTTTGAATTGTGAAGTTTAAATGATCCACATCTTTGTTTTTAGCCGCAAGAATTGCTCGTTCAATCAACCAATTGTGATTTTTGTGATTAGATGTTTGGGAACATTTTGTTGATGAAGCCGTCCTTCGTTGAGACGAAATTGCAAAAATTCGGCGGAATCGAAATCAATCCGTTCGATTCGTCAACAGGAACACGGCCGTTACCGACGATAGTCAGCAATTGCTTGGAGAAATCTTCGGCAGATGGATCGTTTAGAAATGTAACTCGCATGTTTGTCGTCAGCAGAGGCAAGCGTTTATTTCATCGGCAACGGTCAATCTTGGACTGACTGGTAGTGTTTGGCAGAAATCGCCAGATAGTAGAACAGTTGATGATTTTACTCGCTTCCAAAACTTCGGCCATTGCTGAGTGTTTCGCAATATTGCATGTCGGTTTTTCAGTCGTTTGGAGGTTTAACGGAAATTTCAACGCTGATTGAGCCGTTCGGCATGCTTTTATCAACGTAGCCGCTATTCCAGAAGAAGAAACTGCTACAACAATTTCGGATCTCGCACGAACAGTAGCCATAATCAATGACATGAGGAATATCTCCCCAGTTCCACCGGGCGCGTCAAGGCAAAATAAGCCACCATTTCCATCATAAATTGCATTCATTAACGTATCGTACACTTCCCTCTATTGTGGGTTCAACAGTGGTAAATTCGTTTGAACTGATTGGTTCAATGCATCTCGAAAATATTCACGTTCACGTTCCAATTTTCGATTGAAAGCGTCGTTCATTCCACGATCTGGCGTTGGCATTCCTAACTTGACTAACAAACTGCCGCACATGAGGTAACACATGTCTTCGATCTAAAGCAAAGACTGGTTATGTATCTCTTCATTCATCTCGAGATCGAGATTCCCTGAACTGACACGAATTTGATGTAAAATGTCTTCTGACATGTCATCCTTGCACCTTGTTCCACAGTTCACATGGATACGATGGAAAGCATCTCAAAATAATGATAGAAAATTATGTGCGTATCTGATTTGGAGATTCAGAAAGAATTTCCAAGTCAGAAAACATAACCTCATTTCAATATTATCCGATTTTCTTTCGTTTTCATTTCATATCATCGATTTTTTTATTCTAATCCATACTCTAAATTTAAAATTATTTAAAAGTCGATCGTGTCAGTGCCATCTAGTGTCATCTATCTGAACCCAGCATAAAACAAAATGTTCATTATTTGAAAACTCTATGAGAATATTAATTTTCTTTATAATTTCTTTTCCGTGATATTTTTCCGATGTTTTAATGCTTATTCTGCTATTCTAGCCGGAGAGGAATTTAATAAATCAAAGATCATTGAAATCCGTGCAGCAATTCTCGAGATATACGTGGTGTAAATAACCCCGCTTTGTTTTATGTATATAGATTATTTTGTCAATTAAACACCAGTTTAGACGTGTCCGTGCATTTCAAGTTTTTGTATAATTCATAATTTGCATATGGCCCAAAATCATCAAAACACTTTTTTGCGCATGTGTGGGTTACGCCCTTCTTGCTTTCCAAAGTCAATATAATTGTTGACAAAACATAAAAAAGAAATTGTACAATTTTCGTTGAACTTCATAAAAATAGTCAATTGAAACTTTCTTTGTTAATAATTTCGCATTCGACATTATATAAGAGAAAAACCGTTTAATTAAATATAGAATGCTTTTCCATCAAGTATTGACAGTGGACACAGGAATTACGTACGTAGCAGTATGCATTTAAAAATAACCATAAAGTAATGGCTTACTAACGTTATGTAATATAATTCACAATGTACTTTTGCTGTCAAATATCACGAAATATTTTTTTGACGTTCTATATATAAATAGTATAGTATTAATTGAAGTGAAAAGAGTACAGTTTCTAATTCCAAATAAAACTAATCTAAGAACATTGAATAAATAACAAACAATAACAACTAATTCACGAAACACATTTAAATGTAATTTAAAGATTTAGACAAGATATTTGACAGATATTAAATCGAAACAATCGAACATCAAATTTGAATTGTCAATTCGATACAAACGTTCGTGCAAACATCGTAATATTGTTGTCAAAAAATGTATCATACCTAATTATAAACATAACCTCATTTCAATAGTATTCGATTTTCTTTCGTTTTCATTTCATATCATCGATTATACTCTAAATTAAAAATTATTTAAAAGTCTATCGTATAAATACAGTGCCATCTAGTGTCATCTACCTGAACCGAGCATAAAACAACATGTCATTATTTGACCTATTCCTCATTTGAAAATTTTGTTCTGTATGAAGATATTAATTTTCTTCATAATTTATTTTCCGTGATATTTTTCCGATGTTTTAATGCTTATTCTGCTATTCTAGGTAAATAAGAATTTTATAAATCAAATATCATTGAAATCCTTGCAGTAATTCTCGAGATATACGTGGTGTAACTAACCCCACTTTGTTTTATATATAGATGGTATGAAATATTTATTTAGTATATTATAAAAAATGCGTAGAGATGGAATTTGGATATGTTTATATAATAAAAAATTGTAGGTAGTGATTCTGAAAAATATAACATCGACTATTCCACCCACATATCCGGAAAATGTTTGAATTATGACCAATTTAGACATTGTATTATTCATAAATAGTATATTTTTGAATTTATATATTATTTAGGGTAATAATAAAAAAATGTATGACCTATAATTCTTTTCATATTTTTATTAATGTATAAAAAATACATGATCACATATATTTGTTTTTTTAATAGCAGCGTTTTTTAAACATAAAATCGTATTAATAATTGAAAAATAATCTTTATTTTTAAAATCACATATTTTTGGTTAAAGTTTTTCTTTTCACGGGCATTTTAAGCAGGTGAAGATGTACATCGACAAAAGGCTATTTTTATAGCGATTCAGATCGACATATATTATATTATCTTCATCAGTAAATCATGCTCGTAATAAGCGAAATTGGTCTTTATCTTTATTAAAAATGTGGAGTTAATGCAAAAGAGTTTATGCATTTTTTTATTCTTTTATCAAGAGTTATTTCTCGTATTAAAGCATACACACCAATCGTGTAATCGCGAGTGAAAACACTTGAGTGTAATGCCGGCTATTACTTCACAACGCTGAAACGCGCTGCTTGCATATCTACTAAAATATTAGCAACTCATTGGTTGCAACATTGTTTCCTTTATTAAACATTGTATCAATGTTACAATACCGATTCTCAAGTATGTAATTATTAAGAGAGGTTCTCACCGATCGGATCTCACGTCACGCGTATCAATCAATGTGAAATAGTTTACCGTTTCTATAGTTCGACGAAATTAATCAATGACCCGCCCTCTATACGCAAATAATGAACGTAATTATACACCCAGTGTTGTAATAACCGTTCGAGCAGCCTTAAACTGGACTTTATAGATTTAATAATATAAACATAATACCAATATGGCGTAACTACTATTCAATTAACAGCGATGGGCTTATTTATTGCCAATGTAATTGGCAATTGCCACTGACTGTTACACGGTATATATGTTCTACAATAAACTGTGTAAAAAGATCGTAAAATATCATTTCTTGCTCTTCATCATTCAATTTGTATTTGTTTTATTATTATGTTTAGATTAACCCTTAATATTGACTTTATTATTGGTGTTATGATAATACAGTGGCGGATCCAGAAATTGTCCCAAGAGGGGGCCATTCAATTTGAAAATAAGCATGATACATAAATAATACATTAAAAAATAGATGAAAGCCTTTTTTTATGCGATTTTTTTTTGCGCGATTTTGAAATTACGCGATTTTTTTGGACGGCACCGTAAAAAAATATTTTTTGCGCTAATTTGAGGAACAATTTTTTTTTTCATACATTTTTGATACTTTATTACGCGATATTTGATTGTTGGAACCGATTTCTCAAATCATATGAAATTGAGGTTTTTTTACGCGCCACCTTCCTCCAATGTATCGCGTAAAAAAAGATTTGGTGTATATAAAAATAGTCAATACATAATTAAGTAAGTATGTATTCTATAAAACATAGTAAACTAAACAATTAAAGAGCCCATTTCAAAATAAAGTTTTAATAATTTATAAAAATGGAGAATAAATTCTTCCAAAGAGGGGGCCATGACCCCCATGCCCCGCCCCTTGGATCCGCCAATGTGATAATATAAAACATTGATTTCAAATCAGGAAATTTTTATGTCACATACCACCTTTAAGTAGATAGATTGAAAAAGGTTTGAGTATGTCACTACCCTAAAGCAACAGTGGGATTAAATCGAAAATAAAGGTTCGTGTTGTACTTCTTAAAAAGTGATATTATGGTTTTATTGATTGAATTGGCATTTACTTGGTAAAACTCCAATGTAATATGGTAAAAATATGAAATTATTTAGTTCTAAAACTTATTTTGAAATATTTTTAGTTATTTTGGCTTATGCCATCGTCAGAACTATGTTTAAGCCTGCATTTACTTAAAGTTATCAACTCTAACATATTTATTTATATTAAAAATGTAATACTATAAGTTAGTGATGCACAAACTGCGGCCCAAAATAACAAGTACTTCATCACCATATTTTTTAATGAATATGATAAAAATCTGTGAAAAAATTATGCTGTAGCAAAGGTGTATAATCTGAATCTTAACCGATAAAAAACTCAAAGCTATTCTTTATTATTTAATATGATTATATTTTCACGGGTATAGATTTGCCCCCGAAACTGATTTTTTACATTGAGTCACCGTCGGTGGTGCAAGTTAAGTCTTTTTTTAGGTTATTCTTTTCAAAACAAGCTTTTTTAGTTGCTTAAAACATTTTCAACCCTTCCTTAGCACTCATCAACAAGGCTGATTCATCATGTCAACTAGAATTGACATGATCAACATCTCGGTAATGTTTTGAAGTTACATGGCAATATCAATAATTGATAATGTAAGATTTTTCTTTTTAAATTAAAATATAAAGCTTTACCTTTCAGCAATCAATTGGCATACTTATCTTAAAATCGCCTTTTTTCATTTTATCTCATCGTTGCTTTATGGTAGTGATGTATTCAAATAATACATAACCTAATACAAAGGAAATAATTTAGAAGTCGTATAAAACAAATAAACGAAGAAAGATAATAAACATATTAGGTATATCGTAGTAGTTTCTCTTCATATTGAAGAGTAAAATTTTTTCTGATCGCATAAAAACCAACCACAACCAAAAAAAAAATAGTGCACGTCAAATCGTTCGCATTTATTGATACAAAAAAATATATGTAAGCAGCTGGGCGGAAATTGAAATAAAAAACCATAAATAATTGATACCCACGTTGCGAAACTCTCAAAACAAATGAATTGTAGCATAGTAATACGATACATCCATATAATGATTGACTATTGAATTGTGTTTTGTATAACTTATATGTATTGCATAAGATGTGAAAAATTGTTTTCTTATATCGTCGTTTCATGTTACATATTGCATTATGACGTGGCTTGTGAAAACGTATATAGTTTGTCTTATGATATTACCGATGAAAATACTATCACTTTGAAAGTGCTCACTGTTAATTCTAGATGGAAAGGCATTATTTTTAGACTGGTTTCGCTAAGCACGAACGTTTTCAACTGACGAAAATATACATTAACACATGGTTATTTATACCAAGCCATGTAGTACTAATTAGGGCATCTAATCCCGGAGCCTTTTTGTGATCCCGAGAACCCGGGATTGAGGCTCGACATGAAATCCTGTATAGATTGAGAAAACTTTTGGTGTCATGGAATTTTCAACTATTCATTACACTATTTCAAAAACCCAGGAATGCCGATTTGCCTAAAATACCAGAGTGGCTCGTTTTTTTTTATAATTTACGGATTAGCTAAAAAATTCTCAATTCCGAAAACCCGGGATTGGTACGGTCGCGATCTCGGAGGATTTCGGGATCACAAAATTGGATGAGATCCCGGGATTTGAAAGCCTAGTACTAATAAAGGTGTAAAATATTATATTATATTCGAAGGTATATATGTGCCCTTGAGAGGTGAAGTGAGCCAATTAGTAAAATAATAATACTTTTTCTTGGACATAAATTTAAAGTACAATTACGTCTTTACTTGGTGTTTTGGTGGATTGTATATTTTTATTTTACGTATATAACACTGTTTTAATGCGTATTTAACTAAAGCTACTTCACTTTTACGATACTTTAAAACGAGTAGAATATTAAAACGCATCTAACTTAATTTTTCTAAAATACTAACTGACTCACTTAACCTCTAATGGGCCCATAAAGTAATCATTATCAAAATAACCAGATGGGTAAATGTTTACAATATAATTTATAATTTAAAAATACAATTACTGTACTAACAACATGAAGGGTCTTAAACAGCTCTCAGATAATGTGGGGATAGATGCATTTTCCAAGTAGCCAAGATGTATCTGCAATGATTTATCGAAACTGGTTCTGTTCTTAATAAATAAATGTGGAAATAGTGAGTTACATTTAATTTATAAACTAGTAAATGAGTAAAATATTTATTTCTGTGCCTTTGCCTAGCATTTTTGGAAATAATTTATTATTGACATCGATCCTATCCATCAACATGCTACATGAAATTTAATATTAAATATTACAACAAAGTAAACTAAAAACATTGCGCACGAAGTGTCAAAGAAATATGTTAACAATACATATTTCCAGTAATTAAAAATGTGTCTGCATTACAATATAGCACGCACAGCTATTTTTAAAAGCTATGCGACGAAAAATGCTCCAGGATATATATTATATTATATTTTAATACTTCTGCTTACTTACTTATTCGAATAGCTTAGCTATGTTTATTATCTGGAAATCAATATTATAGTTTACTTTCTAAATTTAAAAATAGTTCTTCATAATTTTAAAGTTCGTGAATTATAGTGTAGTTAAGTTTATTTTTTTAACAATTTTTTGGTCAGCTGTCGATATTACAAGTAAACCTCGGTATAAGGGAATGCGGGCGAAAAAAGTCCGTTTATGCTTTTCATAATAACAAAATAAAGAAGTTTTCCAAATTAATCTAACTATTAATAATTTAAGTGACACAATACATGTGTATTTAAGGCCAGTCCATACGTAAGTTAATTATTGTATTACTAAAGATTCTGTCAGCTGTTTGATTTTATTGAGGAAAGCAATGAAGAAAAACATTTTTAGTCATAATAAAAATGTAAACATTCAGTCAAAAAGTGTTCAATTCTTATTAGGAATTTTTCGTGCTATGATTTGATAAGTGTTTTTTTTTTACTTACACTTATTCTAACTGACTCGAGCATAAATTAAAAGCGTTCTTATAGACGCAATATATAATTCAATTTTATCTTAAAGCCATTATCTGAAGCATATATTTGCAATAATGTGAAATATAGTATTTAGCAAAATATTGAGCTCTACAAATATATTTTTTTATTTAGTTGACAGCTATTTCAGCGTATGCTTTCATTAGAACTATCTATAAAGATCTGATAGTTCTGATGAAGGCATACGCCGAAAAAGCTATTATTATTATGTATATGCATCCGATAAAAAATATTTACTTTAAGAATTCTTGCATAATCGTTACGAATACACGAAGATGTTTTAGAAAGTGGTTGCGAATTAATGACTGAATGTATGCCATAAAATACCGAAGCTGTCACTAAGTATGAAAAGGTATTAAATCAAAATAATTAGTATGTGGATAGCATTTATAATAAGTCATAAACTCGTTATCTTTACTTGTGCAATTGTTTTTTATTATAATTTATTTTGAATAAATATTACACACATTTATGTATTTTAGCACAAATCCATAAATCAATGTACATAACTGTTCGTCCGCGTAGTTGGGCCCGTGGACAAAGCATAGGACGAACGTCCAGAATACGGATTGCAATACCTGGCGAATGTATCAATACTGGTATTATAAAAAATGTTTAAATAAAGCAAAAAATACGGCCAATTGGTTTTTCAATAAAGAGCGAATAAATTAAAATCGGTATTTAGATAATTAATATAAATTAGCGATTTTCTTAAACTTCGGTTCTTAAGGGGGCATTCGCATTTTAAAATTCTTCTTATTTCAACCATTCGGTTAAAATACCAATAATCTCAATACCTCAGTCAATGTAAATCAAATATTACGCAATTTTGATTAGGGTCACTTTATACCCCATCGCTTATCCGTCCTATTTTCGGCGTTTTTTTACTCGAGGGTTAAAATAACAATACACCAGTAAAAACAGTTATCAAATTAATGCTGAAATCTTTTATTATTTATACAATTCTTGGCAGATTTTAAATATGTATTTCAATTCGTCGCTATTAAACTATTTTATCGGATTTTTGTATATATTCAAAACCGGTATTTCAGTATTGAAATCCCGGTTTCGATAATACCCGTATTCCGAACCCCAATACAGAAGTGTTAACCATTCAGCTGCAGCGGTTCCAAATACGCGATCAAATAGTATATGTGAACCCTCGAGAGGTGAAGTGAGCCAACTAGTAAAATGGTAAAACTTTTTTCAGGGACTTTTAAGCACAATCACGTCATTATTTGGTGTTTTGTTGGATTGCATATTTTTATGTTACGCAGACAAACACTATAGCAATGTATAGAATACGATACTGACGTGTAAAATATTACAAGACATCTAACGATTTTTTTTTAAATACCACTTGACTCACTTCACCTCTAATGGGCTCATATTTGACACACACACTTGATTGTCCATATAAGTTTATAAAACGTCGCATGTTTTAAATGTCCTTCAACTTTGTGGTTGTTTAGAAATATTTCATATCACATTTAAATTTTGTATAACAAAACCTTTTTTTGATGCGTGATTGTACTGTGCGTGTAGTTTATATTTAAATTAATAAAAAACATGCAAGCGAAAAAAATAATAAACAGTTCAAGGACCATTTGCAGTAGCAACATAAAATAAGTGGTAATTTTCATAGAAAACATGCGACCAACACTCAAAAGGTTGGGCCGTTGTCTAAATATTATATTAGTTGGGCGCTCCTATTAACTATTATAATCCGGTGTGGTCATCATGAGCAATTTTCCAATTAAACAAAAAAATTTCACTCTAATTTTCATTTTATATTATCGCTACAACTTATCTGGGCTTTAAAAATAAACTACAACAAATGATTATTTATTGTACGGAAAGCATCATTTGCCTTTCACGGTTGATAATATGTAATTGATTAATATAAACCACCACTGATACGGAATATCAGTCATTGTTTTACGTTTATTCACATGAATAAATTTGGTGTGGGTGCCAACAATAAATACATAATAAAATGTGAACATTGTACTAAAAATAAAACATTGACTTATTTGACAATTTAATTATTTGAACGTTTTGCATCTTTTTATGATAAATAACAAAGTTATTCTCAATCTTAAAATAAATCTTGTAATAAAAGAATGATTATTTGAATAACTTATGTTCCATAAACACTGAAGAGTTCACTGAAGGTGTATGATTAATGTCTATGTTTATTTTACATATTTTGTCTATGTTTTCAATTCAAATAATATCAGTGTGATGAACTTGTTCTAATGTTATTATTTTTATATTCTTACAGATGGCAGTGGCCGAGCAGCTCCTGGCGATGGAAGACCAGATCTCTCGTTTGGAAAATGAGCTGCAACGGAGGGATGATATAATAAGGAGTTTGAGAAACTCGCGGGTAAATATTTTTTTATATTTCAAGTGACGCTTTATATTTGTAGTTGAATGATTATGGTTTAAATACCTAGAATTTGAGCACACTTTTATACGGAAGATAGTGCCTTCTTATAGGTATCTTAACAAGAACTGGTTGTTAGCAGCCGAATGGTCGTAAAAAGTATGTTCAGTAAAATGTACAAATGTCTATGTACAAATAATGACTATGTCTCATTTATTACGCACCAATAATTACGTGAAATTTCAAAAGGCATCAGTCCTATATTTTATAATATATTTCAAACATTATAGAAATTTTAGTTAAGTACTAATAACATTTAAGAATATAGTTTTTTTTTTTAATTTAACAAGAGGCTCACCGGTCTGACAAAATTTTTAAAAACTCTGAGCCCCTTTGCCCCACCCATGCTTGTGATGAATTGTTGAACACCTTTCTTTAGGAATGGTATACGTAAAATGATTAGGGTTAGGAGAGGACTAGCATTAAGTTTATTGCTCTTTATACTTTTTTTCCCAAATTAGATAACGGATGAGTTAGTTAGAATTAAATAATATGTATTTGAATACGCATTAATATATGTATTGATCAATTACTATTTACACATTTATTTAAGTTAATTCAAGCCATTAATCGCTGAATGGACTTTTAATGATGGTTTTTTACTATTATAAATTAAATATATTACAACACAAATATCTAACTTTATCATTATTTTTTCATATATGTGGAAAGACATTTTAACTAGTATTTCCATAACATATTTTTACGTGAATATACGTTTATTTTGAATATTTAATAGTGAAAGTTACACAATGATTTAAGGCTACAACCTAGAGTTTCTTTCAGTATTAAAAGAAAACATATTATTAGTTTTATATGACTGCATTATTCAATGCATTGTCAAATATGCAATCAATTATAAAAATGAAAAGATTTTAAACGCTCTGACAGTGAAAGTAAAGATTATACACGCCTAAAATTATTACCTTGTTAAAGCTTACTTAACTGTCAAAGACTTTTTAGTCTTACGAAACATTAGTTTTTTAATTACATTGCTATCGGCTATATCAATAGATAATGCATTGCTGAAAATTATTTATGAATAGGAAACATCTTCTTTTAATTCAAGTATATACTTAACTGAATATCGATAATTAATTATTAATGTGCTTAAAAAGTTGAAATTCAAGTTTTATTGAACACAGCAAAGCGGCTTGATGTGTGCATAATAATATTATGAAATTTATATGTACTTACTTAAATCAACGCGGAAGCTGAACTAAGTGGAAGTAAAATATAATTCAAGTCTCGTAGCATAGTGGAAAATCGCTTGTACAATCAAAGCTTTGATTCCTCGAAAATGTACTTTCACACATTGGATACATATCCCACACCCACACATATCAAATTTTACAGGAGGCGCAAAAAACGTGTTTTGATAATTTTGGGCCATACGCAAATTATGAATTATACACAACCTTGAAGTGCACGGAAACTTCTAAACCGGTGTTTAATTGACATTTTTTTTTTGGATATCAAATTTATGGAGCTTAAAGTACCAGGACGCGCCAGCGTCAAGGTTCTTCCAGTCTCCTTCATCGATAAAGATTTTGAAAAATTGTAAATTGCATCCCCTTACCATCGTTTGCAGACGGAAGGGCGCGATCACTGCAGAGATAAGAAGTGCACGGGAACTCCATGTGCATTATTTTGCAAATCACATTCCATATGCTTCCTCCATACTATATCCGTACACATATGTACACACACATGCGCATACATACATACACACATACAGTACACAAAAAAAAATAAACAAAGAGAGTCATTTTCGTTATGCTAAGTTCGTTCTAAAATTGACAATTTAAGACGACATAAGATCTATGGAGGATCGTCGAGCAGAACTGCTTTGGGTCTAAAACGATTCTCAGGCAGTGTCTCGTCATAGTTGTGGAGATTAGAGATCGTTGATTATAATCTAATCTATAAAACCTTTATTTCAGTCTTTTTTCTTGGTTTTAATTTTTTACAAGGTCAACTTTTTTTAAACTTAAAAGCTAAATTTAGATACTAATTCGGCATTTGCAGCTTGCATCCTTTTGATAGAACGTGTATCAAGTTTGATACATTGTGATTATCGAAAAAAACTGTGGGTTTCGTAAATAATATATATATAAAATATGAAAAAAAAGTATATGGGTTATATAATTTAAGCTATTTTTGAGTCCCCTGTAATTCGAAAGCCCCAAGCCGCGCCTCATTTGCTGATAGGATGGTATGCCACTGCTGTGACCAGAACCAGGGGTCTAATGCTTAATTCAAAATCCTCTTATAAACAACACCCTTTCCTAACAGTCGGGTCCATAGCGCAGTGGTCAATGTAGTTGGCTTTCATAGCAAATCTCACAGGCTTCAATCACTCTCATTCTCACATTCTCACAGCACGAAGCAAAGCGAGAGCGATTAGTTGATCACTAATCCTGTCTTAACCCTATCCTTACTTCCTTACTTTCTTCGGAAAAAATAGAGGTTGAGCAACTGAGTAACAAGCAGTTTTCATAAAAGAACATCCAGTTAAGATACGTATTAGAAAAAAAATATTGACAAGAAGTGAGTTTCGGTACCTTTGTTTTTTTTTTAAAAAAGACAATTCGACGATATAACGATATACCTACTATTATTTATTTCATAATTAATATAAATAATAATAGTACAACAAAACGACGCTCAAAAAAGCATCACATTAAAAACATTTCTTACAAAATACCAACAATGTTAATTTACGGAGAATCTGGTCTTTAATTAAATGTTGCATGCTATATTCATAGATGGCACTGTGTGTTTGTGATTATGACGTTTTGCGGAAAGTCAATGTCCGCGTAATTCGATATGTGGAAGGAAATCACTTCAAATACGATTATTGGCTGCTACTTGTGAACTACTCAATGCGATTAAGTTTCTTTAACAAGATATGGAAGTTAACTCCTTCCGCGACATGTGAGCTCTTGTAATGAAAGGCACAGTGTGGCCAGTCGTGTTTGTTACATCGTATTGTTCAAAAGAAAATTTCTCTTTATAATGACAACACCGATTTATACAGGTCGAGTGGTAACACTACAGAATGCTTCCGTTTAACGATACAGGATTTTAACCAATAATTTTACGTAAATGCCTAATAGAATTTTGTTATTATTTAAAACAGCCCGATAAATATAAATTTAATAATTAATCAACCCAACATCACCGCTCGTTAATATTGTTATACGTATGATCGAGGTCACTAATCTTTTGACATATGTCACTCGCATTAATTCTTTTCATTAGTAAAGTGTTTACTTTACATGCTATGCGAAAACTGTGCATAAATATGTTTCATTATAATACCTCACAATTTCATTGGGTAGGTATGTCAAGGACAAATAGTTGACCCCATGTTTCTTACAGGCTAGTCACAATTCCCAGTAGTCTTTTTTTAGACATTGTCAAGTTTTATTAAAAAAGATAGCTTAAAACCCATGAACATGTTTTGCAAAAATTATTAAAATAATATTTAGCTTAATTATAGCTATTTAATAGCTGTTTTATAATCCTTTTAGAACCCGTTGCTATAATATAAACTATATCGTGCAAGTATTTACATTGCCTAACGATAAGCGTACCGGTTATGAAATAATGCATTTTATAGATGGCTTAATAACACGAGTAATACAGAAACTGGTAAATAAATATGAGTTGCTATGTCAACGTATATAAGTAAGTACGTATTCATAATATTGTCATGTTCAAAAAACTGCAGTAGAACAGAAATAACTGAGCACCTATTTGAAAGACAAGATTATCATGCATATTGGATTCTTGATACAGGAATTTTAGTAAAGTTTCTTTGACTATACATACATTGAAACAGGGCCCGTTTACTGAAACAAATGTGCACAGAAAAATTGTTTTTTGTAAACAATACAACTTAACTTTACATTATATATAATTAAAGCTGCACTTTTCTTGAATGAAAACGGTTTATACTTTCGAAAAGATAGAGCAGATAATAATATTTGTATTATTATTATTTTCGGAGCACGGTGTGTTTTCAGTCTCGGAAGATTGACGACGATATTTCGCACTTGTTTCATGACAGTGAAAGTGGCATCATACCACACCGTAAATCATTATCTCATGAATGATGCTTTAATGGCATAGGTAGATAGACATTGTATACAATTAATACCAGCTGCTACTGATTGGAATCGCATAATATTCGTATCACATAACGTGCGTTATACAAAATAGTGTGGAGTTATTTGTAAGCAAAGATATACTTCATAATTTGAAATACAAATTATATTATCATCTCGGTTCTACGTGTTAATTGTAAAGAAGATCATTTGTTATCTAATAATCCATTTAAATACATTTTTTTAAATTCGAACTGCGTTATAAATATTGAAAAAGTCGATTAAGAAATCATCAACCACATTTTTAAGAGATATGTCCCCTGCCAATACCAAATAGTGGCTTATACCAAAACCGACACTTGAAAAAAACTGATTTTCGAATTATTTTTTTTCCTAATGCTCAGCTTAAAACAGAGTTCGAAGTTAAATAAAAATAAGACACGTAGTTTAAATAAAAAGCATTGTTTTTTTTCCATAGTTTACTGAAATTATTTTATTATTTCTCGTCAGAAAAAATGTTTTCAGAAACAAAATACACAGCAAGAATATTTTCAAATAAAAAAAAAAAAATAGTTTTAAAGCATTCATTGATGTACACTTACTATTAAACTACATATTTAATTTCGCAGCCATGGTGACATATTAGCTTAAGCCAAAATATTAGTTTTTATTATTATATTATTATAAATATTAGTTAAAGTATTTGAATGCGGGTTACTAAATTGAAAAATACCGACAAATTTAGCAAAAAAACCCGGATTTTTCATTAAAAGCGACTAACCCTTTTGCCAAGCATTTGAACTCATACACGATCTCATCGGTGTTTTTTTACAACAATTAACTAGCTGTTACACAGTCTCTATCAGTGGCGGTTCTAGGTACTGGGCTAGGTGGGCTAAGCCCGACCTGCATTTTTCACCCAAAACTTTAGATGGCTGAATAAAAATGAACAGCAATTCGGCCGCTGAACAAAATAAATACATTTATAAGCATAACTAACCTTTCCCAAATGAATATAATACCTTTGTTTTAATTTTCCTCTGTCAATATAAGACAATGTTACGTCCACCTACAATCATATTCTCGATTGTGTTTTGTATTACAATTTTAAACTGAGCCGGCATAAAAAAAACAATAACCCTATAAATACTTCACAGGGAACAGGCAACGTCACGTCACTCTGGCAACACCACTCAAGTGCTAAATCGTTCAAGCCCGTAACCACAGACAATATTTCTTTACACTGGGGCGCAATCAAGCACGATTAGATTTTTTTTGTATTTGTATGTACGGAAACGTCATCAAACACAAACGATAGTGTTTCAATCTGTCAAGCTTCTGTTGATCGTTGGGGAATAAACAGAATCTGCCCATTACGCATACTTATGCATTGAAACACAAAACCAATATCGTTGTATTGTATGAAAGTGACAGGTATTGACTTTCAGTGACAGCAAGTGACAGTTCTGTATTGCTTTTAGTAGGTACTTGTTATTTCACTTTGAAAGAGACGAATTTAAGGATTCCGTATTCTATTATTTCTTAGTTACATTAGCATTGATTTTATTATATAATAATTCATGCATTGCAGTAGTGTCGTATTATTTGTTAATTTGCTTGTAGATGAATGTATTCGGTGAAGTAGAAATATGGTTTTCTCTAGCCCATCCAAGATTTTAGGTCAGGAACCGCCACTGGTCTCTATTAAAGATGATAAGAAGGGGAATATAAGAAATAGGGATATAAAACGACTAGTGGCTACATAGTTATTTGCTTTCCAAATGTCAAGATTCAAAGATTGGATAAGCTGAATGATATTAGGTAAAACGGAAAGAAATGACATTTTTTCTGGCGCGTCACTTTAAAATCTGTTTGTCAACGGTTGCCGTTGAGCTAACACGTCGTGGTTGGTATTATTTTAAAGCTCTGTGTGTACTCTTTCCATTCCAACATATTTTATATTTTTTTTGCCGTTGTGGAAAAATGGAGAAGCCTGAGATTGAATAAACACATTTGCGCTGTTTTATGCTGTTTTTATTCGATAAAGGATTAAAACCAAAAGAAGCTACGAAGACCATTTGTGACATTTACGGTGACGTCTTGAAACTTTGAAAGTGCTTTAGATGGTTTCAAAAGTTCAAAAGTGGCGATTGGGAGTTAAAAGACAAACCAAAAACAGGAAGACCCCTCAAAATCGATGATGACGTCCTAAAATCATTGGTGGAAGCTGATCCTCGTAAAATAGTGAAGGAATTGTCACACGACATTGGCTGTCCAATAACAACTGTGCAAGATCATCTGAAAAGATTGGGAAAAAAAACACAGGCAAGCTCTCTCAAAAACACACACTCTCTCAAACGGCCATGGAACGAGCGTGACCATCTGTGCTTCTCTATTGTCCAGGCACGAAACGGATCCATTTCTCAGAAAGATAATTACCGGGGACAAAAAATGGGTCCTTTACAGTAATACCAGGAGAAAAAACAATGGCTATCACCAAATCAAGTACCTGTGCCTACTCCACGGCCAACATTGACGTTAAAAAAAGTTTTGTTGTGTGTTTGGTGGGATGTTTCGAAGATAATACATTTTGAATTATTGAAATCTGGTCAAACAGTTACGGCAGAGCTATACTGTGCTCAACTAGAACGATTAAAAGCAGAGTTATTAAAAAAACGATCTTTTTTGGTCAATAACAATAGGCGGATTTTACAAAATTAC
>CM062832.1:15784528-15812260 GCA_031772345.1 Himalopsyche anomala | reverse complement strand
TTGGGTGAAAGTATCATAAGTTGACAACACTGCGCTTAATATTGTTTATGTGTTGACACCTTTTGGAAGCGAAAGTTGAAATATGTACGTACTTGAAATTGTTTTCTTCGACTGGCACTAACAAAACAAGATTTTTATCCACTTATTTTGCATTAAAAAAATAATAAAGTTTTTTTAATTTTACATTAAAACTATCAGAGGGAGTCGTGGACATTAAAAAAAAATTGTATGTTGATTCGGTTGTTTTTGGAATCATAGATATCGTCACAGCGCAGTCAAAATTATCGACAAGTTCATTTTTAAGAAGAATCTAACGGTAATCTTTTTTTCCAAAAAGATTTCTTCGAAATTCGATAATATCGGCAAAACATTACGATATGGTAAAGTTGCAAATCTATCACACTTAAAACCAGGTTCTATTTTAAGCGAAGTTCTGACAAATTAAGGCATTTAAATTCTATAAAATACACAAAGTTGTATACGTCACAAATTCTTATAAAATAATTATTTCATTAAATTCATTACACGATTAAGTAGTTTTTTTTTATCATCAAAGTCATAAATAACAGAACTAAAAACATTTCGCATAAAATATGCTACGATAATGTTGTAACAATCGAAATACATTGAATTATTTTTTTCAGATAGAAATTTATAAGATCCTTATAATAATAACTAACTGAAGAGGTATGTCACACAAAAAAATCAATATTCAGAAATATTTCAACAGCATGAATTAAAATTACTTTATGTGAAAATACTGTCTATTTCATATTATAAAAGTTAAAAAAAATAGGTGCATATACCAACCTACCTTATTGCTACTTTCAGAAATAGGAAGAACTCTCGCGATACTAATCGATTTTCTATATCAGTGGTCGGCAAACTTATTCGCCAAAGAGCCAAATAAGAACATTACAAACAATTTAAAAAATATTGGGAGCCATTGGGAGCCAAATGTGCCTATTAATGTCTGCACTTTGCCGGCCAACGGTCTATATTATTAATGAGCTCTCGAGAGGTGATGTGAGCCAACTAGTAACATGGTAAAACACATCTTTACTTGGTGTTATGGTGGATTGCATATTTTTATTTAACTGAGCTTACTTCACTTTTACAATAATTGAATGCTAATTGGCTTACTTGACCTCTAATGGGCCCTTAATGTGTAATATCAAACTTTGGTATTTATACTCAGACCAGTTATTACTGCGTCATATCAGGAAAATAAATATAAACAATCTTAGCCAGATAACAAGAATATTATAACACATACATAAATTTAAAAATAAAATACAGCGATCCGATAAGCCAGCGTTTCCCGAACTTTTGCTCGCAAACTTTGGAAACCTTTTAACAATCTATTATTAGTATAGCCATTACAATACATACTGTGCTTTACACATTGACAATATTGTAAAAGCTTTTAATAGAATTTTCCTGTTATTAATAAAAATAAAATAGTATTTACGTTTGAACTACTAAATAGTCAGGGTTTGTAATACCGGTATTACCGAATCCGTGATCCTAATATTCTTGACATTTTTTTTAAATACCGAAATACCGGTTTTTAAAAACCAAAAATACTTTTATTTCGTCATTGAAAATTAACCAAAACCTAATTTTGTATGAACATCAACCGTCACATATTTTTATAAAATTGCACACGATGAATTTTAAATCAGAATTTGTATCAATATTGACAGGTTACAGAATTGATGAGACTTTCAATGATGGAGTTTTATTTGTATAAAAACGCTATAATATTTATAAAAATCGCCTGTTTATGATTTTTTAAATAGCGGTATGATATAAGATATATCTCAGTTGACGGTATTTTTGTTGCTTCATTAAAATATATATATATATATGTTCCGGCATTGATATATTCGGCCGGTTTTGCAATCCCTATGCATAGCAGTATCATTATCATGTAACTAACAAACCTACATGGTCATAGAGTACGGGTTGGGAACCGCTGTGCCAGCTAAATAAATATACGATATTATATCACTGTTTTATAAATTCTGTGACTGTACATCGAAATATTTAAATTGCGTAATCCACAATAAATATTTATGAAATTGTCGCTAAAAAATGTTCATTCCTGATGTCACCCGTGAATCGCTGATTCAATATTTATTAAAGCAGAATTAAATGTCTTATAATTTAAATTTTGAACATTACATTCATTATAATATTGAATGTTGTATTGAAATAAACTAAAAGTTGCTGTAGCAGTTATTTTACCCTTATTCTTCTGAAGTGAGCGTATTGATTTTTCGTAAAAGTAAAGTAGACACTAGTTGACCTAGACACAGTGGAGAAATCAATATTTCTACTTGCCTCGTTTGCCTATAATTCTTGTAATGGGAATTTAACAACAATATGATAACTCTAGAGGTGAAGTGAGCCAACTAGTAAAAAAGTACAACTTTTCTTGGACGTACAATCACGTCTTTACTTGGTGTTTTGGTAGATTTCATATTTTTATTTTACGGAGATAATACTATTGCAATGTGTATTAACTGAGGTTTCTTCACGTTTACGATAATTTAAGACGTGTAGAATAACACAAGGCATCTAACTTTTTTTTTAAATACCACTCGGCTCACTTCACCTCTGATAGGCCCAAATATACCATCAAATCGCACTTGATAGAATATATTTTTACTGAATTCAAATCGAAACGTATTGGTCAATGTTGTTGGGTTCCACGGCGGATCCCACGGGTTCAACTCCCAATATAAACACATTTTTAAAATCAATTCATAGATCAACTAAACGCTTCTACCACCATTCCAATCTTAAAATGATGAGACGTGTAGCTAATAGCGATTCAACTAAATGACAAGCAGTTATCATAGAAAAACTTCTACTGTGATACTTGTATTATGAAGACAGACGTGAAGCGGATTTGGAATGAAAAAAATCAAGTCGCAAAATGGTATTTTTTAAACTATGTCTCTTCCCGGTGTGGAATATATCGAATTATTTGAAACAATTGGGAATGTATTCAATGATAGGCTAATAAGAGCATAATAGTATACTTATAGCATCCCGATTAAAGCATTTCTTAAAGAACCATAAACAGCACAATCATTACTATTGTTCATTCGGTTACAAGACTCTCATGCGCAACGCTATCTTTATTTTAAGCTATGTAAAAATACTGTTTAAATATTATGTTGTGTAATGTGTATCGTATGACTGCTCTCTGTGTATCCACCCCTTCCTAAGTATACTTTTGGCTTACTACCCTTCAGTCACCGCGTAATTTCAGCAAATTCCATCATCTGACGTTACTACAACATTTTCAACCAGCATAGTTTAAAAAAATGAGAATTCTACAAATTCAACCTGATAATATCCGACTTTTATTATTAATACGTAGATATGAACTATTTCCAGGGATGGGCTGGAGGGGGCTCGGAGGGGCTCGTGCGAGCCCCTTGTTAAATTTTACTTAGGCCGGCGAGCCCCTTGTTATTTCAAGCGAAAACAATATTCTCAGATAAAATTAGTAAATAACTGCAATTTATGACTTATATATTATCTATAACAGCTTAAGTATTACACAGTAGTACATTTTTAGTCATTTGCATTGATTAGTTTATGGTATGTTGAATATTGTCAAAAAATCGATTGCTTGTTTAAGTATTGCATATAATTGCTTCAGAGTGATAAAAAAAAATCCACTCCCTCCTCAGAGCACCGCGAATCGCTTTGAGATAAAGCGAGCCCCTTGTTAAAGTATTGGCAGCCCACCGCTGACTATTTCTCATACTACAGTCTCATATTCGATTATTTTCCTCAAATTACGTAATGGAGAATAAATTATAAAACATTTGAGATTCACCGCGTCAATATTTCAACTACTCTTCGTATGACATTGAAGATTTTTTAATACTTTAAGTTGATATTTAATTCGGTAGTATTATCGGCTACGTGATATCACAATCGTGAAAGTGGAGAAAATTTTGATAACATAACAATATAGTATGATAGTTAATGATAATGTTACAGGTAAGTGTTTGTTTAAAAACCATTGAAGGGTTCAATGTTTACATTAAAAGTCTGGATAATAAATTACTGTAATCTTGAAATGGAAAGAAATTATAAATTCAATGTCAACGATTTAAAAATATCATATAGGTATTAGGAAGATATTTAATATAACTGACATCATAAGTTAATATTTAGAAGAATATTTAATTCGTCTAATTGTGTGTTAAGCGACTGTGTTTCTTAAGTATTTGGTAATAAAATAGTAAATTACTTCATACAAATGGTTACAGCTGTTCAGAAGAATCGCATATTCATGACGGATCGTTCCATTACAATAACAAACGCACCAGAATCCATAGATTATTTTGTTTCCATTTGTTCTTTATGTTTCATTTGTTTAAATGTTTGTTTTCTTATAACAGGTAAGATAAAGCGATATCTGAAACGAATAGGTATTCAGAATGCCGTTTCATTCAAGCAAAAAAAATGTCGAAAAGTCGTGATATAGGTACATGTTTTTTTTATTTATGCCAGTGTTCATTTTTTCAAGATCTAACCTCTGTAAAACACAAAAATTGGTTGGATCTCTTATCAATCAATCAAAAAGTATGCAAAAGTATTGTAAAAACATTTTCATACTTGAATCGTATAATTATACTTAAGTATCAAGTAACGAGTCACGTGAAATCATTTTTCAATAGATATTACAGTCCAATTTTGAGATATTAGTCTGTTTAAATGTTCGTGATATATTTGAGCGTAAACACACGTAATACTAATTGACTGACAACAAGAATAAATGAACTTACGTAAACCAATGTAATAGCGTCAATTATTCAGTATTTTTATGATTAAGGTGTTTTGTTGAAATAAAATTGCTGACTGGAGAAAACAAAAATGTTTTTAATTAAAATCCATCGGCTTTTATACAAATTCAGTAATTTGTATGTAAACATTAAACATTTTACTGCGACAGAGATCTAGACTACATTAATTAAGCGAATTATTCAATTGAGGTTAACAATTACTGTATCGCCGAATCCTGTTTGAGCGGAGTATTGCACTTTAGCCAAAAACTTCAATTCAAAATTTACTGAAGCAAAAACTTTTGGCAGAATCTTTACATCTGTCTATAGTTTTATTTAAAATGTACAGTTCGAATCGTAATGTAAATTCTAAAGCAATTTAAATATTATATGTTGTTGCTTTTTTCAATATGTACTCACAACTTGCTAAAGAAAGTGAACACAGTCATATTCTGCTTTGTCTGCAAATATCGTATGTACATAAAGTATGCTAATAAGTAACAGGTTTTTTGAACTCTGTTCAGACAGCAAAAAAACGTTTGGGATCTCTTGAGTGAATTAAAGTGCTTATGTATTTGAATTCTGCTGATAATTTTAAGATCAAGCGTATTTGAGTAATAATAAACTATTTCTAATTTTATGGTAATATCTGTACGTGCTTAAAACTTTATATCACGGTGTTAATTTTAATTATTAAAATGTTCTGTCTTGATTACAACTTTAAAATATGTATCAAACACAGACATAATCATTCATGTTACAAATGCATAACGGAGAAAAGTACTGCCTAAGTGTCGAGTATTAAATATATATATTTAGCATAATGCAACGTGATAAAATGTTGAAAGGGAACAACACCTTAGTATTTTAAGTTTTTATTTTCTAATTAAAAATTGAACACCTAACCTTGCTTTGCATATTAAGAAGGGCATAGATATCACGAAATTAGATGGTATCTTATAGTCACTTATAATGAATACGTAATTATTGAAAGTTATTTTATTTTCCCACTATTGTCTTCCTGTTCGTGAGAATAAAATGTTAAATATAATATGAATATTGTTTAGTCGATGGAGTCGTGTCATAAAAAATAAAACTCTTGTCTTCTTAACAAAAACTCCATCGGCATATTATGATTAATTTTCTTATAACTGAGCGTTCTCTCAACTTTTTAGTATGAGAGTATGAGACTGTCAAAAGAAAATAAATTTGCTATAAATCATACAAACCACAAGTTGAAGCACTTCGGGCTACTTCGGTGAAAATGTATATTTGGCATATTTCAATAACAAATTCAGTTTTTTGTTTATTTATCTAATATTTTAACAAAACAAGACTGATTGATGATTATTCCACCGAAAAGATTATCAACGAATGTTTTCCAATTAATCGGCGCATGCTTCATCGATCACTTTTAAGGTGTTCACTGTCAATACTTGGAAAAGCATTATGTTAAAAAAAAAAAACACTTTTTGTACTAATTCCACTTTTAGTTTTTATGATCGGGACCAGTTGATAGTCAACTAGTTGTGAACGAAACCGGTCCTGATCATATAAAATAAAAGTGGAATTAGTATATTTCAGTGCTTATTTTTTTTATTTAAAATACTTTATAAGAAAAATACAATGTGTTCTTCATTAAAAATATATTTTATTAACGTGATGTTTTCACTGACAATTTACTTTCCTAGTTATTATATAATACGTAAACATCAAATTGAGGTACAATTGTTGTTCATTCTTAAATATCTTTATTTTTAAGAGTAATTCAAACATTTGAATCATTATATTATACAATCAAATATTCTGTTCTGTCGAATAAAGTTTGTTCTATGTTGTATGTTAGAAGTAAATTAATCGCTAGTTTTTTTCTTCTTTCAAGCACTTTTTTATGTTCTATCATCTGCCAACATACAGCAAATAAAGAAAAAAAATCAGAGAACTAAAATAAAAAAATATGATTAAATTGACTATAATGTAAAAAAGGAGTTTCATTTATTCATTGGTTAAACATTTTATTTACAATATTTAAACAGCGCATCGGTCAATAATATTTGCTGTAAATGACAAACAAGACGTCTTCGTTTAATACAAATATTAGAAACTTTTTTACCAGAAAGACGACGATGCAATTATATTCTACATATATGTTTACTCAGGCGCTAACAATATTTTAGTATATAGAGATTACAAAGTCTTTAAAAAAAAACAGGTATCTTCTTGTTTAACTTTTCTGGTCAGAAAATATTCTTAAATTAGCGCTAAGTACTTTTCTAATGTTTTCTTTCGACACAAATAGTATAGTCTAAATTTAAACGTGATCATTGGCTCACAACACATAAACAAATCGGTTTTGAGTACAGTTATCGTTATTGCATATAAATATTTATTCATTCAAATACATAGTAACATTGATTTTATTCATTCCTGAAAATTGACATACATAGGTATGCTTTAAATATCGATACGTACCTAGTTTCATGATCTACTTGTTCTACAGATTTCTGCTTCTGAATTTTCTCGTAGAATCCTTTCCACATCGATTCTTCGTCCATCGTGAAGTGAGAACTGCGCAAGCGTCACTGTCGAAAATTCAAGTAAACCTGTCACACACTTTCTCACTAATATTTCGATTCTAAATTCAAACAATATTTACACGCTATACGTAACAAAACAAATGCACGCTATTTTTAAACGTCAATTTGTTTCACTGCATCACATCTTAGCACTGAACTTTGCGAATATTTCCCTGCCTGCTTAACGGAGAGTGAGTAATTCAAACTATTGTTATATTGTGTGTGTAAATAATATATGTTTAGATCGGATTCACAATAATGGCGGGATATTATGACTCGCCGGAAGATCTCGATAGACTGAACGAACTAGCCGCTTTTGACAGTCCAACTAACCGATGAAAACATTCTGATTTCTGAGGTCATGCTTGTGTACCGGCGGATATTATTCGACGTGAACGTAATGCCGGGTTTTTTTCGTTGCATCTACGATTGGCTGACTCGGATTTACCATAATTTCACTTCAAATATTTGCTTTATTTACAAACACGACGTGTGTTAAATAAAATAATAATTCGTCTTGTCTAGCACTGTTTCAAGGAGATATGATTACCGTTTTTCTACCGAATTTAAATTTTCAAACAAATACAATTGCCTAAATGAATTTATACACATCTCCCTCGATTTACACGGTATTACATATTCAATCCTCTGGCATAAACTATAATTTATTGCATTAGATATTATCCATACCAATGAGGTGCAACCCGTAACCCACGGGCGGCACACTGCATTTGCAACTATTGCGCACCATGAACTAAATACAGTCAATCCTGTTTTTATGCGGTAGATGCGTTCCACGAAATATTTCATAAAAAAATTGCACAAAAAAAGACATGACTTCGATACAAAAAGTGGGGATGCGTTCCATAGAAAAATTGACTTCCATAGAAAAAGTGGAGATACGTTACATAAATTTAAAAATCCGCATAACTTTGAAACAGCGAGTTAAAATATACACTAAATCACAAATTATAAGGAAATTAGGGGAAAAACGTGGTGTAAAAATATTAAAAAATATTCAGTCACTATAACAATTTTAAGTGTGTTTTAAAGCATGTAGTTCTAAATCAATCATTTTCGAAAGAAATAGTCTGCGCATCAATTTTATAAAACTATGGTTTTTTTCTAACAGTGAAATTAGTGATCAAACTTTATTCAGATTTTCTTTTTCTTTAATTAATTGGTTATGCAATTTGTCATACCCATAAATATTTTTTTAAGATATCGTAAAATATGGTACATTTTTTACTTCGAAATCGCATAAAAACAGGATTGACTCTTCAAAGTTTTCCAATATCTAATATTTGCCAGTGAAAATTTGATTTTATTTTCTCTGCTGTCTACTCCAGTTAATATTTTCGATAAAGAAAAATAAGTAAGTAACGCTATCTGCAATAAACGTGTGGTATTTTTTTTTTGAAATATTCTTCCCAAACCATTTAATTTAAGTAGTGTTAGTTTTCCACAAAAAAAAAGTCAAACTGCTGCGTTTTCGCATGTTGTTTTGAGAGATTTCATTTAATTTGTTAACTTATTATATCGTAGCTATGCAGCGAAGATAAGTATCAGAGTGTTGTTGGTATACAGTTATAAAATTGAAAAAATATATAATACCTAAGCATGCCTTGACTTTTATTACAGACTAGCGAAACGTTTATCTTTTGCGGCAAGTTAATAATTATAATATGGATAAATAAACCTTTCCATTAAATATGTTGTGCATCACTAACTTAGACTATTGACTTATGATTTTATAAGTTATTAAATTAAACTTTTATCGTTAAGTCGATAAGAAAGACATTGAATATATTGACCTTTTATCAAAATACATTTAAGCAGTCATATATTTTAAACGATATAAAGAGACGTATAAATTGCTGATTTCAATTTATTAATTGAAAAAAGTTTTCGATAAATAAATTACATCGCATTTTGACATCTGCCGATTATGCACATTTTTACCAGCCCAGATACAAGGTGTTTTCTAATTAACAATAATTTGCAAGAATATTATTTCACAAATAGACGATTACGTCTTCCAGTGAACAGTTAACGCTTATTAGTTGCAATTATGTTTATAATTAATTAGTTTTTGAATTACAGTTTCAAGCGGTACTTTTACTACAGAGTACTACGAAATGCATTCTCAATAAAAGAATTCCGAAAGTTTAATATTACAAATAAAAAGTAGATATTAAACATCGAGTTATGTAATAAAACTTATACTATTTAAAATAGGTAAATTATATGCCGAATTAGTATCTAAATTTAACTTTTATGTTTGAAAAAAGTTGGGCCTGTCAACATTACAAACAGTAAAAAAGGTTATTCTTAAACAATTTATTAATTATTATTAGATTATGTCAATTAAACACCAGTTTACTTCGTGCACTTCAAGTTTGTGTATATTTCATAATTTGCCTATGACCCAAAATCATCATAACAGGTTTTTTGAGTCTCCTGTAAAATTTGGTTTGTGTGGGTTACGTTCTTTTTTTCTTTCCACAGTCGAATTGTATTGCAGTTAGAAATTAACTATAAAAACGCCACCTAACAAATTTATCTTCTATTTACAATAATCAATATAACGTTATTGTGATTTGTGACTATGAAACTGTTAATTCTTATTTTTTTATATTACTTCTATGAAAATGAAATAAAATTAGAAGCACCAATATCACATCGAAAAAAATATGTTTATATTTTTTGCATGAGGGATAAGTCTAACAAATTATGCCTAATGATTACAGCAAAAACAAATACCTATAGAAGGTCCAAAAAAAGTAAAGCAGTACGATGGTTCACTTGTTACAGAGTTTTATATTTTAGATTGGCATTTAATTGATAGAACTAAACAATAATAATTAATTAAATTTGATCACCATGCGATCGTTAACTACTTTTACTTTTATATATAAAATAACTACAAAATGTTGACAATTTTTGTATGTATATTTAATATTCTTGACTAGATTTTTTACATGAAATAAAATATGATATCGCAATTGTTATAAACTTATTATATACAAGCTTCTTTAATTTATTCATAAGTATTCACCGTGTATGATATATGTACGTGTAAATAAAGCAGACAATGCTTTCAACCTAATTAATTTCATTGCAATTAAGTTTTTTGACGTTAATATGGTCAAGGTAGACGATATAATTTTTATTTGTACACTAAATTTGACCTTATTCGTTCATTAGTGTATTTTTAACTATTAATACAAACATATTAATTATGTATTTCAACTTTCAGAACATACTCATGAAGGTTGGCTGACACTTTCTCTATGCTTTCAATATGAAATTGGAAGGGTGAAAATAATAAAAGCCATTGAATAAAAATTTTAAATAATTTTAAAAAAATCTAAATTATGGACATACAAATATCTAACTGGGATTTAATGACAGTCATGGTGCGAGACGCTTAAAAATAAAAACCGATAAGTCCATATTTTGTCAAAATCTAATAAAAATATAAACATACTCAAATACACTTAATACATTGCGGTAGTATGTGTCTTCAAAACCTCTATATGGTCATACGAAACATCATGTTTAAGCTTTTCCGCATGTCACACGCAGAAACCGATAAATGCAATGCCAATCTTTCTAATTTTATTTATTATTTTAATGAGACTGACCATAAAAATACTCTTATTATCCACAATCCAGTTCATAGAAAATAATAACAAAATGATAGAATTTAAATTGTTCAGCATAAAACACAAAAATTCCGCTTATGATTAATATTACAAAGTTTAAATATCGGATTTTGCTTTAAAGCGCTTCTTGTTCTCTATCTACTTATGATAATAGCCTGCATATATAATATTAAACATATTAATTATGCGATATGTAAATGTTTGCATGTAAATTATTTTGATCAGGAAATTGGATCAAACAGTTTTGAAACGATTGAATTGGGCATAGAGATTTGCCAGTTTGAATGCTAACGACCCAAACAAGTCAAAATCTAGGTTAAAGTGATAAACTTGCATACTGCATGCAAATATCGTTTTCATAAACACGTTTATCCACTGGTCGCTAATGCACTATGGATTAGCCAGTAGTCTACCTTATAAGTAACAGGTTTGTTCTTTAACACTGTGAAACTGGTTAGGAGAACTATCCGTTTTCGCCGTCTCTCGCCCACACTATATATTTCGGCGATTAGACTTTTAAAAAAACCGGAAAAAAACTCCTAGGACCTCTTCTACGACAGCCTCTATTCGGGTTCGCGGTACGAACGCAAGCAAACGACTGCCTGCCTTTGGAGTAATATAAATAGGAAATGTTTAACGACGAGCAGACATCAACACAGAAGATTGCTAATTATTCCGCAGTCTTGCTGATGATTTCAATGTCACCTAGTATTTCTAAGGTAACCAATGAATAAAATGAACGCACAATATAAAGTAATACGTATTTATTACCTTTCAAGGTTTGGTTGTGTTCCTGTATTCAATTATTACTGTTCACTGCCACGTCCTAAACTGTAAGATTCGTGATAATACTTTTTGAAACAGACTTTTAATTCAACTTTTCTGTCAGAGGAAATGTGATAAGTTTGTAGTCGAGTGGTATACGTAGTTTGCTACGGTCGTTGCTATCACGGGCTTTAATCATATTACGAACAGTATCATAAATTCATTATTAAATTGAGTTATATATTTCTGATCGAAAGCTTGGATGTCTTTGCTGTCTATTATTCTTTCTCAGCCTTTCGATTCTTTTATCAATAGTCACTAAAAAAGAGGGTTTTAGCAGCTCAGTAACAAGCTGTTCTCGTCGAAGACGTTTGTTAAGACAAGCTTTGCTGGGTGTGTCCACATTGAGGGCGGACAGAGTTAAAAAAACATTTGATTACAAAAATGTGCACTTGAACGCCTGAAGATGCCGAAAGGCGAAACCTGGGTCGTAAGTGACTAAATCTGTGTGAATGTACATTATTTGAACGATTCAAATTTAGTATTATTATTTTTTCACAAGTCTCTTAACAGCATGATTCATTTCAATGTACTCAATATTATTATATTTTTTATCGAGCCTGGCCAAAGTGTGTCATTTTTATTTTAACCCTTAACCTATGTACATTGTATATAAATATGAATAATGTATTATTTACTTATATGTATATATATTTTTATTTATCCATGTTCGCTCCCAGTGTGGAGCATATGGCCTCCTAATTGGTTGGCTAATCGCTATTACCACTCCTAGTTATTAAAGGATCAGAAGGATGGGAGGAGAAGAAATGATGTGAATCGACATCACAAACATCCAGTCTTCGATCACAAATTTAAATTGAGTAGTTCTCAAATTTACTGTGAACTGACCGGGAATCGAACCCAGACCTGCGTGATCGGTAGAGCAAGCTCTAACCAACCGGGCTACAGCAGGCGATTAGTAATATATAATAGTATTATTGATTTCAGGTGGAAGTGACACCAACAGAGGGAGAGAGAGCGCATGTGTGTTTGTGTGCGTGTTTGCGTGCTGTGGCAAAAATAAAGGATATAGAAATAGGAATATGTACTAATTAATCTTTCATCGATTGTCAAAAATGGGTATTTAATAAAAAAGAACTATCAATATAGTCCACATAGCAATCTTCACAATTAACGTGGCCAAAAATAAATATCCATTGGTTATTGTACATAGATACAGTATTATACTTTTTTACGTCATCAAACAATACAAGCAACATTGGTTCCTTTTTGATTTGAGACCCCAGATCTATTTTATGTCTCCTTTTTATTAAATATTCGATTTTCTACTTAGATAATATATGATATTTTTTATGTTTAATCACCTTCAATTCAAAACAATTATATAAACATATGTACAGCTTTTAGTATTGGTTTTTATGTTTCAACAAATGGAGTTTTTTTTCTTCTATGTCCATTATTATGTATTTATAGTTAAAATGAAAGGGGAAAACATAGCTTAAAAATGACGTAAATAGGTTGAAAAAGATTATGTAAACAGAACATAGATAGAACCAAAAATTAATGTGAGAAAAAGCAGAGCAGAAAAATATAATATTTATATTATGATACTAAATTATGCCCACCTCTATTGGAAACGTTCTTCACATTCCTTGCAACTGGCGTCTCATATTACAGTGCCGAAGAACGAGTTATAAAAAAACATACTGTGGTTATGGTTTTGGACAGGTAAGATAATCGGGAGCGTGGAAGTTTACAGTCCTTAGATATTCAGGAGTTGAAAGTTGAAAACGAATTTCGAGCTTGAAAAAAATGAAACGATAACATTCCCAGAGGCCATTTGAAAAATTTTGCTTGTTAAATAAATTGTCAAATATTGTCGTAAAAATTGTTTAATATTATAAAATGAAAAGCGTTATTTTCAAAACACCGGACTGCATTTATGTATGCATGATGAAGGTTTGCCTGCTTAAAAAGTGAAAAATTACCTAATTTACAAAAACGTCAAGAAATTTAAAACGACACTAAAAAAATTTTCACAACCTAAGCTTTGATTGGTAAGCCAAATTTCTTCAAGTAAATATGTTTTTGAAAACAAAATGTTTTTTGAGATTAGAAATTTTTTTACGCGACAGATGATGGCGCGGTCGATCAATTTTGTCAAATCTAAAATGAAGGCAATAAAAACAAATTACCGTATTTCATCGATTATAGGCGCCTGTTTTTTCCTGTTTTGGTGTCTATGAATTTGGGGTGCGTCTTGTAATCGACATAATGCAACATAATGTTTTTATTTTTAATTATTGGCATAGAAAAATAAGGGTGCGTCTTACAATCGATAAAATATGGTAATTTGTTTATATTGCCTTCATATTGGTTTAAAAAAATTGAAATCAAAAAATATAAATAATGCACATTTATCCTCTTTAAAAATTATTGATGTATCATATAATAAGAAATAACAACGTTTTCCCCATTGAATTGAGTGATATAATTATCAACTTGTATTTAAAAAACCTGAATTGATTGTATTTCTTGGGTAATTGTTGTAATCTTAAAAAATATTGCGGTCTGTGGGAAAAAATGACCCACTGAACCGACATTTATTTTTCTTATCTAGTTTTATTTCTACTAATTTTTGGAATAGCTTTTTTCTGTAAGATTGCTTAGTAAATACCACATTTATTAATGTATTGAGAGTTATCCTTGCTAACTGTTAATAATGTTATTAATATGATTTAATATTTCATTGTTATAGTGCTAAATCACCATTAGCAATGGATAAACCAATGAATCAGAATAGCACGCTGCTCGGTAAAGGTTTGGTCAAATTCAACATGGCACTTGTGTATTTGTTTTTTTTTTACCTATTGCTGTAGCAACCTTTAACTCAATGCAGAAAATCTGGGACTCAAGGTTGTACTCGGTCGGAACGAAGTACCTCCTGTTCAACGCATGCATTTTGACAATGCTGCTTTACGGTTGCGATTTATGGCACATCACGAAATCAACCGTATGTTGTGTTTTGAAAATAGATGCCTGCGGCGAATACTAGAGGTGCAGTGGTCTGACTTAGCCAAAAAAATAAATATAAGAGCCTTTTTAAATTATTAGACATTGAAATCTTACCTGTTTGACGAAAATATTGCGGATATTTTCATGACTTTTTTGAACGATTTCAGGTGCCCTGTTTTACATCACAATTGGGAGAACCTCATGACTGTTATATTTGTACGTATGTTCCAATAAAACTTTAGCCCGTGATAATAAAATACAGAAGATAAGTATACTTTGACGATGCATCATCGTTATGTTCTGGACATCATCGTTATCCTATTGTAAAATAGTGCCCATTGTGTATTATTTATTAGATTTGACTGAGCACAAAATACACAGGTTGTACTTTTAACAAAAGAATTGTAGTATGAAAACTTTACATATTACATCAGCCGCAGGACATATACCTTGAAATCAACTACTGGACTGCATGTTTAATCTTCAAGATGGTAAAAATAATATCTTTAATTTTCTATATGTAACATAGCTTTTAGAACTCCACCTGGCTATCAAAAGGTATTGTGTACGTGTGCTGGCAACATTTTTAGGTGTGGGTATCCTTGATCTATGTTTTCTTCCTGATCGTATCCAATAATTTTATTTGCCCTTCGGTATTCTACGTAATTCAAAAACATCCGGTGAATTGGCAAAATTAATTTTAATATAATAAAAATAAATGACAGTCAATGTGTTTTGTTTGGTGTGTTTTTGTGCTTACTGGCGAAATAAGATTACTTATAATTTGTTGTTTTAAAATCAATTTTATCTTTTTGTAATCAAACAATGTTTTTTGATCAGCCCGGTAACACATGCAAGCAAATTTTCAAGTAATTACACATGCACGAAATTTGCATTATATTTCATCTTCGGCAACAGCTCTTCTTGAATCTTAATGAACATATCAAGGAAAAATATTAATAGGATTGAAAACATTGAATAATTCATGTCACACCTCATAATATTCATTGCAGTAATGAAGATAACAATTCAAAATTTTAAGTCAGCGATAAAATTACCGCAGAGTACCGATGGTATCTTAATTTATACAGGAAAATGATTTAAAATCGACAACTATATTTACGCATCAAGAAAAAGTAAGTATACCATTTCCAAGAAAAAAATACATTTTGATTGGGTTACACACATTTTTAGCTATATCTTAGTTATGTCGTTATTGTAGCCGAGTGGTCAACGCTCTTAAACCTTCGTTGTGTTATTATACTGGGGCCGATACTTCAATGGATTTTCATCGAATGAAATTATTGTGTTCAAAGGAATATATGTATATGAGCAAACAACTCCTGATATAGATATCTCATTTAGAATGAATTTTTTAAATCTCTAATAAAAGATATGATAAAAAAGACAACGCTTTAGATCTTAATAATATGCTCTCAATGCCTATAGTATATTTCCAAGCAATTTTTTTAGAATTTTAAGAAAGAATCCATTGAAAATGGTTCTGATAATAATATTAGGTGACAGTTTTAGCAATAATAAAACCGCTTATGAGTACATTTTCTTATAATTTGTGAACATAGTAATCGTTCTCGCAAATAGTTTTGTTACGAAGCGCTCGCATTAAATTATTACCATGATAAAGAAGTGAGTTGTAGGCTTTTGTCATTCGAACTCTACGTCCAAGATCCAAGCCATGCATGTCCAATTCAACAAGGTCGCCGCACTGCGGATGTGTGACGTACACGTATATTACACACCTACATTTATTTACCAAAAATATAAAACTGTAAACGAAAAGACGTACAAATGTTATTTATTTGTAAAACTTAGTTTTGTATGGTTTTATACATGCCGTAGCCGTCGACACCCACAGAAAACAAAGTGGTAACTCAGTTGTGACGGTGTGACAGCATAGCAAAGATGTGATTTGAAACTTTTCAACGCTGTTAAAAATTCTAGTAACACATAAAACGTAATCTTGAAATCACAGAAAAACTCACATTCTAAAAAAGTATACGAGAGGAAGTATACACATATGTGTCTCATAGCCATCCCAGTTTTCTTCTTGCGACTCTATTCACGGACCGATAAAGGCTTACCAATTCTGCCCCTTTTTACAATACTGGCAGATATCTGTAAATGGCTTACTAAAGATTGGTGTCATTTGTTTGATACGTACTACGTTTATTAGTTTTCACATATTCTAGCGCCGTACTAAATGATTTTGATAATATTACATCATGGGCAAAATTACGCGACCGTTCCAAGATTTACAATGCATCATTTCATACATAGTTTAAATGCAACAATTTCCTTATATCTACAACTTTGTTCTTGACACTTGGAACGGCTATCAAACTGTTATTACAAATCTAAAGTATTATATATATACGTCAAGATCACTGAAGTAACTGATTGTCTATGGTAACTCATCTTAAACCAAAATATGGTCCCATTTTTTAAACTCAATCGCATTGAAATAAGTTGTATCCGAGGTATAGAAAAATGATAAAAGTATTCCAAGAACATTCATTAATTTTGTAATCTTTTCCAGTAGTAATATACAAAATTGGCCGTAGTATTTATTCTTTAAACGTAGTGATGCATAACCAACTTAATCTTAAATTTATTTTATAATCGTTTACTGGAAAACAACTAAACGTAATTTTGATTTGAGTACCTACTGTGATGGAAGTGCATTTCTTTTTCCGTTCATCTGAATTATTATTATTTGTTATGAAGGCTAGTTGTTGGGCATCTTATTATTCATTACAGAAATGGTATATTTTGTTTGTGGTTTGTAATTAATAATAACAATTTAAAGAAAATGTCCTCTTCCAATATGAAACATATGGATTTCAAATGGAGCGTCCCCAGAAGGATGGGATAAGGAATGATCTAATAGTTTGGTGTATTAACAAGGAAGTAGTTTTTTTAAAATACATATGGTCAGCTTTACATGTCCGATTAAAGAAATGGCGGATTCTAAGCTTACGGATATTTAATATTATATTAATCTAAGTGGCCGAGGAAGTCGCACACAAATATTTTTTCATCAATATAGTACATGATCGAAATGACAGTCTCGTTTATTTCTGCATCGGACCTGCAAACCGTTTTGCTGTATGGTAGAATTACTTATTTTCTAATCCGTTTATCTACGAAGTCAAATTAGAACTTCATTTACTATTGATGTTCTTTTCAGATGACGGTATAAAACCATTGTTTATATTATATTTCACATTTTGGCCATACATATTCGTTATTACAGAAAAAGTTTTTGAAGTACCCAAAGTAACAAGACATGGACACCGCGTGGTGATCGTGGGAGATAATAATCTATTCTTATTCTTAGCAACAAACCATTTCTGGGTGCATTATTATTCATTCAAAGCAGTGAGTGTGATTCGCATGATTCTGATGTCAGCATATCGTCAGATTCTGGAATGTTCTTATATCGCATATTATAAATTATAATAATATTTGACGGATGTATGCACATACCATACCTTGTGACTTCTACGACTACTTTCAGATTTTTTAGTCTCTTATCTGATAAGTGATATTTTTTGCGCTTTTTTCAATTTTATGATATCAAATAAAAAGTCTCATGGTTGTCTTTTGAAAATAATCATTTTTTATATATAACTATCATAATATATTCAAATACAAAAAATATTGTATATAAAAGTCAATGAATGCATTTTTTCATTCCTGGATTCAAACCCGTGAACTTTTGGCTACAGGACTGCCAATAAACACAAGTGATATTTCATGCATAGCTTATATTTTAAAAATTCCAACGGTATTCAAAAAATTCTTCCATTCTTTTTATAGTGCATAAATACACTATTTTAGAACTAATAACAAAATGTAATTCAAATAATTAACCTCAGAGACTATACGCTGTATGGGAAAACGTTGGTAATATTTTAATAATATTTTTACGGTCAATAATAATATCTTAACTCTTTTTTGGAACTCTTCTTTAAACTTTTATGTGTTTTTCTATCTGTACCTCATGTTTTTTACATACTTGCACTAAATAGAGTATGTTATCATTCCATACCGCAAAGACTTACGGTGTATAAATAATTTTTTCATGCATTTTATCTTATTTAATAAGTAACTTATTGCTGATATATAATAAAGCATTGGTGGAATTCTTCAGTCAATATTTGCAGTAAACAAATAGTAATGATAAGATCGAATCAACAAATAGCTGTTTTATCAATATAATAACATTAACATTACGTTTACAAGAGAGTTATCGTTGTAAATTAACCGTGCACAATAAACGCGGACAACTGATCACGTAGACAACTTTTTCGTAAGCTAAATCCTGAGATAAGTCGTCCGCACGGGCAATTTTCCACGCGATCGAATTTTCGTTTACTTGCTGGACTTTTTTGATACATTAAAACTGATTTAAATTAAATGAATTTTTATTTCACATAAATAATTGTCTGGATGAAGATTAAATAAGGGTTAACAATAAAAAGGATTTATCTCGTGATGGAAATTCTACGTTTTGTTTACAATGAGAAGTTTATGGTAAGATATTCTCAGGTTGAGCTTGTGCAGAACTCTTACGACGTTAAGACAACTGAATACCAGCTACAAAGGATTCATGGTAAATGAAGTCGATTAGAAGGGATCAGAGCTCCTACTGGACTTGTTTTCTGTATATTTTACATTGCTATTACTTAGTAGACAGGCAGGATTTTTTCAGGATCACTAGCCATGTGAATTTTATGAATAACACTAAAAAAATATTTAATTTGCAACGACATTATTTGTTTCATTTTTTTTTTCGTTAATATATACCACTATCACAAAATATTCAGTGATGCTTGAACCTTTGTTTAAAAAATGCAATGTTGATCCTTTCTTTGTGACGATGATTGTGACAGTCATCATCAAAAGATCGCGAAATGAAAAACAGACTATACTTTAAAATTGGGGAAGCACGAACGACCAATTACTTCCAAGATAACTTGAGATTTCGAAGATCTCTTGTGCTAGTCATACATCGTTGCATTTATGAGTAAAAATATACGTCACTTTACCACAGCTTTGTATACCTGTAAAGATTCTAGCGATATTGCCAAACCTCTTGTGACGTAGAAGTTAGTGTATACTTAAAATTATTTACTGCCATAGTGCTATGTCATATACAGGCATTACCACTTCAATTTTACGAGTTCCGTTCGCGGAAAATTATTAAGGTATAAAGATAAAGTACGTAGGTATATATATTATATCAAAATAAAATCAAACTAAACAAAACATAGTTTATCGTCGATTTTGAACTCTTTATTGCTTAATAGGATTTTTTTCAGAACAGAGCAGGGCGTTTTTCATGACAATGTTTCAGCACCTTTCTTCTGCATTTTCAATGTTTCAAATCAATACTAGCATTTTTTTTATTGATTTTTATTCTTGGAAACCATTGCCATTGGCTGTTACCATAACACTCATAAGTTAATATCATAATACAAAAAATACCAGGTTCATAGACTTGCTCTGTGACCAGAACTAAGTTGCTAATGCTTGATATATTGTTTTTAAAAAAGGGATGTTGATTAACAAGCAGTTCTCTTTGAAAAATGTTGAGAAACTTCCATTATAAAGCCCTATTCTCCACATTGGGAGCAGACAAGAATAATAAAAAAAAATCTAGTAAAAAGCTTGGCATGAAGCGAGTTCCAGCTCCTTTTATTTCCAAAAAAACACTGGTTCTGTACTGTATGAATCAGTGTGACATTGGAAAATGTAGTTTACGTTTGTTGAATTAGAAAAGAAGAATTATATTAATTGTAAACACAATAAATTCATGTCCTTCCAAAGATAATTCGAGACATTAAATCAACAGTGTGATATAATAAAAAATGGCGATTTTGAGTCAAGTATGCCAATCAATAATTAAAAGCTATATAATGTAACGATGAGAAAGTTAAAGAAAAAATATCTTACATAAAAGTAATGTTTACAATCACATTTATTGTTATGACCCCGCAAATTTAAAACATCAGTGGGATAATTATAAAAGATAAAGATTTATAACTTACTTTTATCTTTTGCTTTACCATATTATACCGAAAAAGAAATAAAATAATATTGGAATGACACAAACATTAAAGTTAAATAAATTAAAATTTGGTATTTTTTACAAATTTATCTTACTGTTGCTTTCATGACGCAAATATATAATACATTATAATAAATAATATAATATAATAAAATATTCAATGTTTTATGATTAGGTACTTTCACGGTTTGCTTGGCTATTTTTTTTTAAAAACTGAAATAAAAAAACATATTTTAATGCCTACTACTTTCTTGTTTATATTTAATACAACTGTAAAATATCAAGAAGACAATATTATAAATTACTATCAAATATAATATTATATTGATATAAGATACCAAATCTATGCTCAAAAAGGAAGTTCTTAAAATCATCTTAATAATCCATTGTTAATTTGAAACTTGTAAACAGATTTTTGTTGATTAAGTATTGGTTTCTATTATATATAACATATAATATATAAAAATTATAGCTTATTTCAATTGGTATTTATTTTTCGATTGAGAATTAATTTAAGACTTTCGAGAAATCAACTTTAAGAGGACAAAAATCACAAACACCCATGTTTGTTTAAGATCTCAAATAAAAAAAAATTGACAGACCTGTCTGATCGCTAATCCAAATATCTTACCAAACAATACCACAGAAGGCAACAATAATTATAATGGATGACGCTAAGAAAGAGTTTGGCTAATCCCTCTATCTCTACAAAATATAATTACTTGTTTATTTATACACTGAAACACACTTTTAACGCCTGGAGATAATAAATACATAAAACAATCATACCTCTGTGAATTTCCTCAATATGTATTAAATTACTTAACTGTTTCTTTTCAACATTTATAAATTAAGAAAGAAAGAAACCCAGAACCATTGTTTCCGGAAAATTACTGAAGACGATTAAAACAATACCAAATTGACGATTGAAATACCAAAATACACGCATTGTAAAATGTATCTGTCAATGTAACAGAATTTAACTATCGTGATCCACCATACCTCGAATGGTATTTAGTGATAACAATTGGTTTTAATTACTTTACATACTTAATATAAATTAAAATTAAAATAAATCTCTTCACCACAAACTGTGTTTTGATTTTCTAATTGAGTAAGTGTGTAACCTATTTTAACAAAATTTATTTGATACACATTTTAAATTGCAGAATGTTGACAGATAACGTACATTATGTATGTTGGCTAGATAACATGAGCTTGTAAACATATTGTATAATATTAATTTATACGCTTGAGAATCACTTATTATTATTTAACGTGTTGTGACTTGTGAGGGTTGCCATGTCTGATATTCCAAAAAAGGAGGACGCCTCTGTCTGATTTTTGTTGTTGTCGAGAAATCTGCTTAGGCGTTGCTGCACTTCAAGGCTGATTTTTTAGAGACAATGAAACTTTCGCTCTTAAAAACCATTACATAATTGAACTAAATATTATTAAGTATTTAAAAGTAAAGCGGTGTAACTTAAATCTTTTTAGTGAGTTATATACTCAACTACCAATATGTAAGGTTAAAGATTGTACATTCAGAACTACATATGTCAAATATGTTTTTGGTATATTTTGCGCATAAGTTTATCTGCAGTGACTTTTATATGAGCCTATATGTAATGAAATATATAAAATATATATATATCCACTTAACAAGATATGCCTAGAAATAAAAGAAAACAAATGTTCAGCTAGTTCAGGGTTGGGGAACCTTTTTTATTTCTAAAGGCAACATTTATTTATCTGATTCAACATAAGACCGCAGTAAAGAAAACTTTGACACCCTCCCCTGTTTTTTTCGACTGTCGAACAATGGGTTGAATATAATTTTTTGATCAATGTTAGTATTTCGATCCAGTCAAAAGGCCGCATCAGAGTAGCCAAAAGTCCGCAAGTGGACTTAAGGTCGCAGGTTCCCCTCCACTGAGCTAGTTATTTAGCTAAGCATTATAATTTGTTATAAGTCCAAATTAAGAAATAAGATGAGGTATTTTTTTGGTTTCAATATGTTTTGCTAGAGAATACATAAATTAATAAAATTTATTTCTACAAACTAAAAAAATTCCAGCGTGATCTATGAAATTTGGCAAGCCTATAAAAAATAATAAAAAAAAAATATGTAAGATATGTTGATTAATCGATTAAATTTCTTTTTACAATCGTAGGAAATTCCTGCGTAATTAAAGACATTTAGTAACCGTAATTTTAATTTGTCCATATTAGGCTACCCAATGTTACAAAATTAAATTTAAATAAGAATGGCAGCTTTGATTTTGATTTAATTATCTACGTGTCTTTATTCACTTGATTCACTGACAAAGGAAAGAGTTGCAGTCAACTAAAAAAATACTTCTGAAATGAAGAAATTATGATTACATGATGAATCTCCAAGGTGATAGCGTACCTTTAATTATATCTTTTTTCAATATAATAATTATGTAGGTAGATACTTAATTGATCTATAGAACTATATAAATAGCATTGCGATATCATTAGTAAGATTGTCATTGAATAGTGTTTTGTAGCCCTTATCACTCTTAACGTGCTTAATGCGTTGTGTTGAAAACACAATTGTGTGTATTAATTACTTCTTTAACAATACTGTTTACTAATACAAAAAGAAAATACATTTTTTTCTTTTTGTACTAGGTATATTAACATATGTACACTTTTCATAAACTGCAAAAATTAGGTAAAATACAAGACGTTCTACGTCTATGAAATCTACGAGATTTACGAAAAAGTTCAAATTAAAGTATTTACCTTCAAAATTAATAATTCTTGAAAATCATTAAAATATGTTGAGAAGTTATCATGAGTTCTTGTATAAGCATACTTTTTCAGGTATGATAGCTTTTCTAATAACGAATAGAATAAACACTAACTTAATGATAACTAATAAAAAATAAGTATTTACGTCTTCTTATTGTCCTAAACCACAATTTTATGTGTACTTATTTATATTTCCGATGGTATAATACGTACATATTTTAAAAAAAACGCAGTGCTTTTACGGAGAATTTTATGAATTATAGTTATATAAATTGTATTGCATTACTTTATAGAAGGAAATGCAATGCATCATTCCAAGTACAATCATGAATAAATCATTTCTATGTATAAATGCACACACCTAGGTGTTTACGTGGCCATAAAAAAATAACAATTGAATAAATGCAACTGCAATGAATTTATGCAAAGTCTTCAAGTCTGAAGCAAATACATAATGTAATCAATGATTTTAATCAGTACAGGTAAAAAAAATACTAACAGCAAAAGGCCTGTTCTAGACAGCACAATTAGAGAAGTGGCACAGTGGAATAACAAAGATAACAAATCTGATTTTGTATTAACCTATAATACATTTGTTAAAAATATAAATAATGATTAATAACTTGATTTTAAATTTTTTCAATCAGATCAAAAATGTTGCAAATGGTGTCAATGCATTTTAATATCAATTGACGTCAATTTACCAATCCCTAATATTTTTAAGTAGAATTTCATTTTTTTTATACAATAAAGCAGCATTGTTCTTTTTACTTCTTTCATAAATTTACAATAATTTTTATATGTTAATTAATCTTTACGTTTTTATAGAACGAACAATTTGGAATTAATTAATATAAATGATCCAATTTGGCATTTAAGTCGTATTAATTATTAATTTTGTTGCCTGTTGTGGCTCAGTTGGTTAGAGCTTGCTCTACCTTTCACGTAGGTCTGGGCTCGATTCCTGGTAAGATCACAGTGAATTTGAGAATTATTCAATTCAAAGTTGTGATCGAAGACTGGAAGTTTGTGATGTCAATTCACATTATTTCCTCTCCTCCCATCTTTCTGATCCTTTATTAACTGGGTGTAGCAATAGCGATTAGTCAACCACTAGTCCTGATCTAGCATTATTCTTCTTTCCCAACTACATACTCACTTTAAAAATAAGTGAGATTGAGCGATTGAGTAACAAGCAGTTCTCGTAGAAAAAAACTTCTGTTGAGATACCTCCATTAGGAGGTCATATTCTCTACATTGGGAGCGGACATGGATTTTAAAAATATATATATTAAATTTAAGATGAGCGTCACAAACCTGAATTATTTTGTAAAGCTTCGAAAACCGATTTAAACAGGGCTTAAAGATATATTACAATTCGAAAACTGGCTTTTTTTCAAAAGTCGGTTTTTGTATAAGCACTTATATCAACATTGTAAAAAGGAACGAAATAAAATGTTAAACAGTCTTTAAGTTTACCCGAAAAAAAAAATCTCATCGAATTTCTTCTTCATCTTGTTTGATTCAGATGATTTTTTTCTCTTTATACCATGTGTATTTATGTGGATCGATTGTTTAATATACGATAAAAACAATAGAAAAAATAAAGAAAAACATATAAATACAAGGATACATGAAACAGTTAAAAGTATTCGTTTATTGATTATTCAATCGATACTGAAATTAAAAAATATCTGAGATGCTCAATCCTTCCCCCTTGGGCCACGAAAAGAGAGATATTGAGAGCGTTGAGAAAATTGAGTGGTTTATTAAAAAATCACTTTAATTAAAATACTTCTGAAAAGTTGTTTCTTACGAATTCCTAATGCTCTATATTCCGAGGACAAGTTTACTGTGTTTAAGGATAAAGCAGTATTTTTTTCCGCTGCGTGTGAACAATGACTGAACGGGAAACAAGTGTATTAAAATATTTCGAGCACTTGAAATTGACAAGGGATTTCCACAAGGCTATCATATTTTTTTGTCTAGTTCTACGTCTGTCATATTCCAAGCAATGTCTAAGCGAATTATAATGAATCATTATCATAAAATGACGTCTTGTCGTTTTTGTATACCAACCGTGTTTTTTCTTAGAACATTACTTACATCACATCTGTTTAAACAATAACACTCAATTTTATTCGTATGTTTTATGTACCTTTTCATAAGATTATAACTGTTAATCTGTCACCCATTTCCGTATCTGAAATAAACTCATTACTGATGACGCATCGGTAGAATAGAACATAATTATTGTAGTAATCACAGAATCGACTTTCTTATGTTTTTAAACATCCAACAATCTCTTTGCTATAACTGAATGGAATAACTACGTGGCGTGACTCAAAAGATAACGATTTTATATAAATGTATTTCAATGCAAACCCAAAAATTAAGATGTTCTAAGCTAAGGAAATAACCTCTTTTGAACACTTCTCTTGAACTTTTGATTTACTACTAAATAGTGAACTATGTAAAGTTTAAAATTAAAGATTTTAGCCAAGACGTAAACATTATTTTATTTAAACGGTTAATTTCATTGAATTACAATAATAACTCGTTGTATTTAGAAGTATGTTTAATTACATTGGTTGTTTAATAAAATACAAACAAATAATAAGAAGTTGCTGCCAAAAAAGTTAATTATTTATATTTCTGCCATGAAGGTCAGATAATTGTGTTTTTTGTAACATTGATCAGGAAAAACGGAAGGTATTCAAACAAGGTCAATAATAGAATAACTTGCTTCTTCATTACATAATAAATAATGATTTAACTTTTAAAACTGGTTACATGATATTGATCTGTCAATGGTATTTGACTCTTTCAAAAATTAGTGTGCATATTCATAATAATTGATACAGGAACCCGATTCTTGAAATTCAAGGAATTAGATTTTTTCTGTGAGTAGGTTAGGGTAGATTTAAATCCATTTACAGAATAAATAATTCATAACAATAGTAACAATTAAAGTGTAAAATGTTCAGTTTGATTGAAAAAAAATTCAATCCAAATTAAGTTTATTAGACTTTTTCTATCAAAATTACTAGGAAATTAGCCCGCTGAAAAATATAACATACAATTAGTTGAATTACATCATCGACGTTCTTTTGTTTTTATATTGAAGTTTTCTTCCGTGTCTCGATTATTTTTTATAATCAAGATTTTTAAATGGAAAAGAGCTCAATTTTACGCGAAAAAATTCAAACATGACTGTGACATGTCTTTTATATGTTATACAAATTTTAATAACTAGAAACATGCCATATATTTCGAAAATACAGTAAAATAGATGAGGGGGTGTCCAATAAAAGCATAACTCTGTTCTATTCCAAAAACACGTGTTCTAAATCCGTTTAAATGAGAAAATTAATAGCACAATTTTATAATTCATGCTGTTGAATTTGCTTTATTGAAATCACAATTATTGTTGTATTTCAAAATAAAATACATATCAAATCATAAGCTGGCACGCGTGAAAATGGATAGTGGTATCGTTATATATTATTCTAAAAATAAAATTAAAGCGAGCCTCGACCGGCTATTTTTACCAATTTTCAGAATTCACCGACCAAAAAAATATTTGTTTTATTTATTATAATTTTACTGTAAATACTTTTTATATATTCTTCTGAGCGGAGGATGTATGTACACCATTATATTTTTATTTCTCTTCTGATTTGATAACACGATGCCTGAACCAAACCAGTTTTTTAATAATTATAAACGAAAATTGTTAAGATGTTCTTGTTTTTTATAAACTGTAAAATATGCAATTACATCGCATGACGTCAAAAAGATTTATTTAAATTTTTTTAAACACTATAATTACGTAGTTCAGTGTGAACTTCTTGATTTATTCACCAGATAATAAATTATAATCGATTAATTGCGGCTTCGGCGTAATTTTTAAATCCATACTACTTTTATGATTTCATAATTTTAATAATAAATCACTCAGCAATCAAGACAAAATATATTATCGCTTCTTTTGTAAT
>CM062832.1:15710355-15784428 GCA_031772345.1 Himalopsyche anomala | reverse complement strand
CCAGCTAGTATTAAATAAAGAATAAAATAATTATTGTGTTATGTATGTATTATAATACATATTTTTCAAGCAGCGTTCTCTATTGAGCGCTATTCAAAGCAGTAAAAGGAAAATGTTTGAATTAGTATTGGTAATTATCTATCATTTGAAACAGTTTCCTGTAAAACATAGTCATAGTTTTCCTTGTTTACATCAGATGTACATTATTATACCTATTTTATTCACAAATAAATAGCATTCTATTTATATTGATTGTGACTAGTAATGAGAATAATTTGAGTATAATGGCAGTTGCTTAAATTTAGAAAACTGTTTTATTGTTTATAAACTACATAAATACATAATAGTAATATTACTTTTATCTTATTTTTTTACTATAATGAATCATCTCTACGATAGTAATCTCTTAAAAGAGTTAATGGATAGAAGGATGAGGTAGAAAAGGATTTGTAGTTAACTAATCGCTATTCATTTAACTCGTTTTATGGATCAAATGGGTGAGAAGATTTTTTTACATCACAGTCGTCCACATCTTTGAGCAGAAATCCTTAAATCAATTATTGTAAAGCTCGTTCGAGGAATCGATTCTTTGGACACCGCTTCCGGCGGATGACTAGCTGTTTTAATACTGCACTGTATTGTGCGTTACATGAAAATAAAACATGTATTGAAAATTTGGTACGTTATGTGTCCCTACATTATTTCAGTCATACGTTTTTACGTACATAAAATTGAACAGTATTCAAATTATGAAAGACTTAAATTCCAACATATGGATAATGAAAACCTGTTCGAACCCTAAACAAACCTGTGATATTTTCGAATACGATGTCAACCGGTAATACAGATATTTAATGGCATTGTTTTTAGACACCCATTCCATCAATGCGTGCAAACGATATTGTTTTTACCTACCTATAAAATGAGATAGCCCTACGGCAGCTAACCGTGAAATTTCTAACATCCGGTCATAGTCGTGCACTTGCCGCCAACATTACGCAATGAAAATGACTAAGAGCTATCTGATACCGCCAAAACATTGCATTGTTCCTTTCTATTCTAGAGTTGCCAGCCTGTTAATAAAATTGATTAAACAATTAACAAACGAAACAAAACTGAACCAATTTAGATTAATTAATTGATTATTTTGCTACTAGATGGTAATGGATTGTAAGATCATAAGACTGGATTAAAAAATGGAACGTTCACAAATAATTCGACCACCAGCCAAATTATGTCATTTTACATTATGATCTACACCTTATTCTTACAGGGCTTATTCCGCATCGTTACACCGTTATTCGTGTTCAAATTTTTGCGAATCATGACCGGAGGAGAAATTCCTAAACACTTGGTTGCATGCACCGCAATGTGTATAATGTTTGATAAAATATTTTTTTAAGGAGCCTTATGTTTTGGGTTCCATTCGCTTTCAATACGACACCGTAAACTCTTTGAATGTCTTGTAGTTTATCCTAGATGCATATAAATCAGCATGGCCTGCGTTAATTTATTAACATTGTCTCAACATTATTTTCGTTTCCCATTTTTTAACAGAATTGTTTTTGACTAAGAGCCATTCTTTCTAATCTCACCGCCATATTGTTACTCCTGCTATAAATCATGTGTGCCGATTGACTTATAATTAGTTAGTTACCCAGCTTATCTTTTCTATGTGTGTTTGATAAATAGGTTTTACAGACAGTCGTTGTAAAATCTTCTTACTCATAAAATACTTGAAATATATTTTCATTATGCTCAACACTGGGAACAGATATGGTGCATAAAAAATATACAAAGAAAAAAACATATTTTATTTCATTACGTATACAATTTCGAATTATTAGTGTTTAGGTCAACAATTTCATGCTTAAGAGTTTGCAAAACCTTAACCCAGCAGCTTATTGATTGAAAAATTATTAATTAAAAACTTTATTGTGAAATTCACTTCATTGAACACATATTTTATCATTGAAAAGTAATAGACTTTGTTTAGCACCAGTGTTGGTTGATCTACCGTTATCAACTTTCTAACACCATTTTACGTCCAATATAATGAATAATTATTCTAAGCAATGCGATTTTAATATTTTATACACTATATATATGAGTTTGTGTAAAATGCTATTATACCTATAATAAGACATTCAAATAAAATTACTGTAGAAAATACAGCGATAACATAATCATTACAAATAATACATCGGAACTTTAGCCTAGCGGTTAATGCTTTTGAGTTTTCGTCCACACGGTTACTTCTTGAACCTTTCAATCGCCATTCTTAATTATCTTATTCTCTACGAATTAAAATGTTAAACTACTTAATTGCCCGTATCTACCCACCACTGCTATCCGTGAATAGGCCTAACAAACGTTAAGCGTATCAAAAGTTTTTTCCCTTGACTGAGAGTGTCTTAGGAGCAACTGCCCAAGGTTTGGCGGAGTACACTTAATTATGCATAAAATCAATCCCTCTCGATATACGAAAAGCTTTTTTGAGTTGAGTTCTACTCGCTCGCAAAATTCTAAGAGACCTGGTAATTTGCCTTATTAGCCACCAAGATCAGTCAAATGGAAGGTTAGGTCGACTTGCGCAGCTCTTCCCTCTCCTCGTGCATTAAACTACACTCCTATAACATGTGTTGAACATCCCGCTTTATAGAGCCACATTTGCACGCTGGCCTATACACTAGCCGAACAAGAGCATTTAGCTTGTTGAACAACTTACTTTCACCCAGTTCTCGTAAAATCCAAAGATGCATTCATACATACAAGTGGATGAGTACAATAACGGCAAAGATATCTTTTCAGCCGAAAAAAATAAATATAGATTCGTATACGAAGTTTCAAATTGCACCATACCTGCCATATTATATGATAGCTTCTTTCAGATTATCATATATGGTACACATATTATTATAAATGAAAGCGGAGAACAAAGCATTGTTGTTAAAATGGATATTGTTTTGAAGTCTAGCGATACATATCTTATTATAAATATATTAGTTTATTTACAATAACTAGCTATCGACATTTTGAGAACAAAACTAATTTGTTCTGGTCTGTGGCTACCTTCATTGTTTTCATTTAAAATTGAATGACACAATTTTCTGTGCGTAATCGAAAGGGAAGTTCGAAATTCAAACTCAAACAATTGCAATAATGGAGGAGAGTGTATGCTTTAAAAGCCAAGCGACGCGTGACGATGCGTCATGCTTAGAAGTCCTTTCACCTCTACAATCTAACTTTAAAACTGTGATGGAAGCAATTAGTAATGTCTTTTGTTTTTGATCCGTGGGAACAAAGGAAAACAAGTCCACCTGCAGCAAGTCTAACTGCATAGTAAAAATTCATGAAAGTGATATTAATTAAGTCATGACTCATGAGTCTGATCAAATTTGAAAACTTTTATTGCTATGCATGTTCAAATCAAAAACTCTCACTACGTTAATAGTTTTCTGCATCGCATCTGAATTGAGTCTTAATGCCTGTGCTTCTCGTAGACTGAACGTAGAATTGACGTTTGCAACTATGGCCGCTGATTAACGCAGCTTCACAGCAGCTTAATTTATTTACTCGAAGTGGATACATGCACTTATTACTTCTTTCAATCATTTTAAATTGCATGTCACATCAATACATCGTCGTAATCAATTAAGAGAATTACCTACACGTAAAATAATAACTAGAAATCATACAAAAGAGTGTGGAGTGTCTCAATTTCGCACAAAGAGCAAACTTCATTATAAATACCTGCTTTTATATAAATGGCTTTAAGCTTAAACGGACACTACCTCACCATCACTACTGTTCCTCTATTTTGATGTTCTTCAGTATTTACATTGACAGACAGTCGCTATTTGGGCATGGATCAATAGCCTGAGAAACCTACAAATAGTTATTTATTACTGGAATTGTGTTAACTATCATCCAGTTATGTAAATATATGCTTAAAATCAAAAATCAAAAATATTTATTTTAGTATTTATTCTATAATTGTATAGTTTGATCAAAATTTTTATTGTTTGAAATCCAATAAATAAATTTATGATATATTCGTAAAAGTTACGTTAACTTTTTTATCAATTAATTATAAACGATATGATTAGAGGAACAGTGCAAGAAAATTATATAACACTCTAACAGGTGGGAACCCGCAGAGGTGGCGGAACCCGGCGGCCTTCTGGAAAAACGAGATTTGGAGATATCTGAGGAAAAAGTATAGCAGAGTGAGAATTTTAAATTCCTCGGTGAGCTAAAAAAAAAACGAGGTTTGAAGATATCTGGGGAAAAAGTATAGCGAATTGCGGATTTCAAATTTCTCGGTGCTTACTACGGCCTTATGTTGAATCAGAAAAATGAATGCGGCCTTTAGAGAAGAAAAAGTTCCCCACCTCTGCTCTAACCATTCATAAAATTGTCCACATGGGAATTCGAAACCGAAAAGACGAAAGTCCAAAACCGTCGAGAACTCGGCTACATCATTGGCTAAATTATGGTAATTGTGTATGCATATCTACTTATATATTTTACAAGGTGTGCTTGAGCATAATCCGATTTCCGTTCTGTGAACACCAAACAATATTTTCAAATTAAAAAAAAAATAGATATACATAAATTTCAATACTTCGCATTGTTTCAGGAGCTTTGACACTTTTATTATAAAAATTATGAGTTTTACTTGAATTTTTTACATTATAGAACAATGGAATACAGGTCAAAATGTTACAACATTTATAACCTCATAACTTTAGGCGAATTTTAGCAAGTTATCACTCCACCTAATTATAGATTTTGAATAATAATCTAAATAATGTAAAGATAGTTTTAGCTGCATATGAGAACAGATGTGGCATGGAATAAAACGCTAAAAATATTTGTCTACTACTTTCACATTTTTAACAAAGATCTGTAGCGTGTTTGCAAACTGGTCTTGATGTTTGCCACAACATTTGAAAGATTTTTCAAATTATTTAAGGCCCGTCTACCAAGTTTTACAGTATAACGCTAAAAAATGTTGACGTATGCTAAAATTTTAGATATATACAATAACATACTCATATATATATATTGCATAGTCGACAGTAACTCAATGCAGCTATGTGCAATAAAATTGTGTATATTATCAATTTGTAAATACTAAAAATTGTAAAATAAAAACAATTGGACATTGATTATGTGATTCAAATAATATATTATTTTCTATGGGTGCATTTTATATGTACTGTGAGTTTATTTAAGATTCTCAGAAAGATTGACAGATTGACAGCTAAATAAAATTAGCTTTGTGTTTTATTATTGCTTAACAGCAAGTGGTGTCCTATAACACTTCATATCTGCTCCCATATGGAACGGATCTAGGATCCCGACCAAATTTGTAATCCCAAAATTGAAATATGCGAAAGAGCTATAAAAAAATCCCACATTTGTTCATTTTGGGAAATCCGTCAATTCCTGGGCTTATGAAACCTTTTTGAAATCCACGCGAAAGCAGAAAAAAGGTTTCACGTTTTTTCATTTTAGGAAATCCATAAATTTTCAGGAAATCGGTGAGCCAATATTGTTAAAATTTGATTTTGTTTCACCTTTAGTAGACAATTTTAAAATCGCTCAATCCCGAATCCCAAATTCCGAACTTCTCTAAGAGTTTATGGTGAATGTTTTTGCAACCCCGAGGTCCCGGGATCGGAAAAATGGTGAGTCCCGAAATCCCGGGATTACAAAAAGGGTTGGATGGTCCGGAATATGTTAGAACGGATGCTTGATGCATATTTTGCATTAAGATTTATCTCCATTTCCACATGGCTATTTTTATTTAATGTAACCTATTTAAATTTTTTAAATTCTCTGCGAATCCAGATACAAAACAGATTTTCGCAATGTTTATTTTCGGCAACGCAAACTTGAAAATGAAAACTTATTTTTGCAGACACTAGAAACGTATTTTCTAAATTCTTGAATAATGATTCATCCAACAGAGATTGGTTTTATTTAAACCAGATCAATCCTGAATGAAAACTATACACACACTTTTTTCGGCCTTATAATAATATTACTCTTAAAAATAAAACAAATGTGTTTTGGGTCGTTAATATTAATGAAGTGATATTTAATAAACCTTTATTTATCACAGAGGAAGTATTTTTTCTTTCATTGAATATCAATATAAGTTTCACTGGTTACATTTCTATTTTAGCTTTATTATTTAGGTGTTAATTTATGTACAAATCGTATGAAATCAAATACAATTTAAATAACATAACAATTCTGTAAATATATCGATAAATATGTTCACTAACATCATATAATAAATTCTTAAAAGTGTAACTCAAAAAACATAATTTTGAGGCAATTGGAAAATTATATTTTTGACAAGTTTATATTATATTGCGTATCTTTTGTTTGTTAAAAAATATTTTTATAATACCGGCTGCGTCATCGAATGTCAACGTAGTTGACTTAGAATACAGAGGTCACCCTAATATCCTTCTATCTTTACACTCTAAAAGAGATTGAGCAACTAAGTAACAAGCAATTCTCATAAAAAAAAACTCTTCTGTTGAGATGTACTCCATTAGGAATCCTTATAAGCTTCACATTGGGAGCGGACATGGTTAAAAAAATAAATAAAACAATAGATATACTTTTAACAGTTTTCAGAGGTTTTATCAGAATTTCAGGTTGCAGTTTGAATATTAGTAATTATAACTACTGCCATTGTAAGATAACCACAGATTATACAACTGCTAAACTTACATATATATATATGATATAACCACAGAACTGGTATACATCAATATTTTAAGCATCTCTTCATACCTAACATAAAGCAGCAAATTTTCAACCTGTCAAACTATTGAAAGTGAGGAATAAAAATATAAAAGCTCTTACGTTTCGTCAAAATGTCCAACTTTTCTCCGCCTCCATTTGATCCAGCAGTCAAAGATTCCCTTCTTCGCTGGTAATTTCGTTTTCCACCATTTTTTCTCGGGACCCACTGACAATTCTTTTTCTACCAAAGGCCGCTGGGGAAGTCTTCTGTAAAATATATCACAGTATACTTCACCACACTGTTTGGACTTTTCTTGAAAATGTTCATTGGCCGGTCTAGAAAGAATACTTTCCACTTGAAAATTTTTACTTTTAATTTGATTCGGAGCAAACATTGAATTATTATCATCACTTTTTACCGGTGTGACAACATTACACGTTTCAAAACAGGGTTCTAATTTAACTGAAGTCTTTTTAGATGGCACTTTGTTAAACAAACTATTCATTTTATTATTTTGAACAATTTCATCGTTGTCTTTTATCGTGTTGATATTTTGAACACTCATAGATTTGTGTATAATGACCTCTTCTTTGATACTCGATTCGATAACTGAGTATCTAGACGATTTCTTAGTAAAATCTCTACCCATGTTTATTTTATCTATATCCGTCAAATTTGTAAACACTGTATCGACCGGTCTTTCTGTATATTGATTACCTTTCGATATCAGATCGAACGAAAATTTCGTCTCTTTAGAAGTGCCTGCTTTTTGATCGCTTTGTAGCGTACCACCTTTTCTGAGGTATGCGTACTTATTCAATATTCTATCGACTTCGGCACTCGTTCGTCTCTTTTGAAATTTTCTATTAAAAAACCCACTGTCACCGGAAAAGATTGGCCTGTTCATTTTGATAGTTGCACTTGTTCTTCTGTCACTCAAATTCAAATTGCTGAGAGATTTCTTTACTTTGTTCTCAGCTGAGATTCTGTAGATCTCTAAGGACCGCATAACAGCTGATAAGTCTTGCATGTTTATTTGATTATGTTTTTCGCAAGAAAATAAGCCAATCACGTCAACGGATCTGATAACAGAACACTGAACAGTATTGCTTCTTTGAGTTTTGTTATCTCAGATTTCCTCTGCTACATTTCGACTCCATCGTGCACACTTCACAGACGAAACATCGACAAATGTTATTAATTATATATGTGCTGTTAGATTCCGCTTTAATTAAATGTCATTCACGGTTGATTAATCGCAATACTATTTATTCACTCATTTACAACGTCACTAAACTAAACTATCGAGTCATCTAGGGATATTCAGACCAAGTTATTTAAAGGGCAAAAAAATATTTAGATTTTTATAAAATTATTGAATTGTGATCGAATTTCTTCGTGTATTTATCATGAAATTTCAGTTAATTATTATTTTATTAAAATTAAACGACGGTATTATAAGTAGATGTAACTTTTAAGCCATGTCTGCTCCAAATGTAGAACATATGGGCTCATAATGGATCGAGAACAGAACGATGATAGAGTAGAGATGAAAGGATAGAGCCGGGTGGTTAGCTAATCGCTTTCGCTATACCTCATTTCTTGGTTAGAATGGGTGGAAGGTAATGTAACATCTCAAACAACTATGACTTCAAAAATAAATCCATAAAAAATTGAACTAAAATTATATTTCAAAAAATTTGAAACATCAAAAACTATTTCACTCATCATCGCCGTGGCATAAGTTGTTAAGTAACAGATTATTGGACATAAATTCTTTATCTGGAATATCTCAGTGTGAATTTATTGCACTAACTTGACAAAAACGGTATTTTCATCGATGGTTATTTTTAATTCAGATTTAAAGGCAGGCCATTTTCCCTGCCTATTATTTCCCTACTTATAAGAATCAGATGAGCATAAATCTTTATTTATATTATATGTATACAAATATTTATCATGTAACAAGTTCATGTACGGATATAGTATGGAGGAAGCATATGGAATGTGATTTGCAAAATAATGCATATGGAGTTCCCGTGAACTTCTTATCTCGGTAGTGATCGCGCCCTTCCGTATGCATGGTAACGATGGTAAGGGGATGCAATTTACAATTTTTCAAAAACTTTATCGATGAAGGAGACTGGAAGAACCTTGACGCTGGCGCGTCCTGGTACTTGAAGTTACATAAATTTGATATCCAAAAAAAAAAAATCATGCAACAAAAAATATCGATGCAAAGGATTTTAACAAAAAAGGTCAAATTTTTCATTTGCTCTTTACTTAGAATTATTAGTTTGCTATTTAACAACCTATTGCCAGTAGGGTGACTATTTACCAGTTCTACTTTTGTCAAAAATAAAATCATTTTACTCAGTTTTAGTCGATAAAATAAATTATACACATATTCTAGTGAGTCGGTTAAAAGTTATTTTAATCATCAAAGACCCATGAAACCTTACAAACATTGATAATTATGATCGAAAAAGAAACCTTTTGTCTTGTTTTCCGGTAACTTCATCCTTACAATCCCGTCGATTCGTTAACAATAATTAAAACTTATTCGTACCCAATAACAAAATAATGTATTACAAAAATGTTCTCAAATTACTGCAACATATAATTCAATATCAAAACGCATCCGTTTTTTGGCGGATGAAGAATAATACTACGAAATTTTCCAGTGAATAAGCAACTTACAATAACTCAAAAGTAGTCATACGTTACAATAAAATATTAACCAACTTTTTTTATTGCTTAATATCCTGTTTGTAATAATTATATTTATGAATTATTCAGTTAAAATATAGTGGTAACACTATGTTGCTAACTAAACGACGTTCGGAAATCGATTGACCGGTTTCCCGGGCTTTCTATGACGTTTCACAACATTGAGGTTATGTCAGTAGAATTTTCTCTCGAGTTGAAATCTGCGTATAAGATTCAAGGGTACCTTATCGTGCATAAGGTTTAGTTTTTTAAATATTCAAAAACGTGTCAATGAAAGGTCGTTTCCGGAATGAAACCTAAATAGATTGTGTCAATCGATAATTTAAATAGTGTTTATTACTAATAACTATAAACAACCTTTTACAAAAGTTTATTCCTAATGACATAATTTCCCATATTGTATACAGCGGTAATGTAATGTTTTTATTTCATTTCATATCTAATTATAAATGCCAGATCGTAGGTAATATAGTTATTAATCATTTTACCATATTATTTAAAAAAAAAATACATATTTTAAATACAGAACATAACGTGAACGTCCAGTGACGGATTATTTTATAAGCAAATGTGGTGCGCACTTGGGGCCTTCAAATTTTAAGGTCCTCAAAATATCTTATTTAATATAACCTACGTACTTTTGATTCAAATTTTTATATATTTTTACTATTATAGTTGGAGTTATCTGGAAAACAGGGTCTCCAAATTGTATTGCGCCTGGGGCCTCCCATGGACTCAATCCGCCACTGTCAACATCTAATGGAAGAAGCATGGGGTTAAATAGCTTTAAGTGCTTAGCTAATTTGCTCTCTCTCTACCCAGAATCATTTTTCACTATCGTATACTATCGTGGACATCAATGACTTATATCAATTTTATCTAAATGTTCAACCTATCCATCGACTGACAAATTAATTCGTGAAAGTGTTCATCCAAGGATTCGAGCAGTCGACAGCTCACCCAAGTAGAACGAAGGACTACCAGCATTCACTACTCAGCTACGATGGACAATTTAATGAAAATAACGAGTATGTTTCATGAGCGCAAGCATTTTTTTATACTAGTATCGAAACAACTAGCAAAAATAGGTGCAGACCTACAATACTCGTAAATTAACCCAGTTATTATTTTAAAAATGATCATAAAGAATATTTTGCTGAAAAAAAATATTTCAGTAAATAACCATTACAAAATAAAAAAATAGTGCATTACATAAAGCCATAAATAGAATTGTATTTCAGTCACTCGTCATAAATAATTACACCCATACTACAATTTCTAATAAAAATAATTGAAACTGAAAATATTTGCTGTAACTCGATTAACCCAAACAGAAGCCAGATCAAGTTAATGGTGTAATAACGCAAAAGTTTAATAAGACAATATAATATTTTAATTTCATTGAATCAGAACAAAGAAAACTAATAAAACATTTAATCTCTAATCGTTTCTTACGATATCAATATTGATTTGTATACAATATTTTGTGTGTCACCGTTGTGAGTATCTAAGGTTACTAAATGCAATAACTAAGGGTGCACCCTTATCGTAACTGCCCTTATTTAACCACTGTTTTGTGCACGTGCCTATTGTCCATTACCAATGCATAACATTATTCAAAAGGTAGCTTAAAAATAATTATATTATTATATCGATCTCTTTACGTAACGCATATATGGAAGGGGGTTTTTTCATTATCAAAACTTTTATCCTCAACGTTTTAACATAATAATATTATGGGCAAGTGACCATAAAATTAAATTTATCTACGGGATAATGGACACCGATATATTGGTTTTCATTTGTTGAATTAATTGAAAACAAAGCGTATGCAATATATTTAATTTCACCCAAAAAAGTTCGCCGTTAATTGCAATAATTTAATGGATACTGAATTTACATTTCTCTGTTTTTTTATTATTTTCTATCAAAAAATAATAATTGTTGGTTTCAATTTACAGGAAAAGCATTTTTTTACTGTTTTAATGCTTGACAAGTAATACATATTTTTTGTTTTGTTTTACCAAAAACTTATACTTTACGAGCTCTGATTTTTAGCTAACCACCTAAGTTGCCCTTCCAAAGATTCCGCATAATATAATATGTAGTTATATTGACAGTAGGTAATCAAAATGCTTGGAAATTATATACTGTTTTAATACCTGGCAAATGATATTTAACGAGGTCTGGTTGCTAACTCATGACCTAACTACATTTTTCAAAGAGATTCTGCGTATACATCTGAGATTTGTCGAATAAATTGTTTGCCAATCGTTAAATACCCAGTTATATAATAACATTATCAATTAATTTTATCCGATAAAACTGAGAAAAACATTTGTTTTAATTTTGCTTGTATTTAATATATTAAAATTTGTTTGTATTCATTTAATTAATGATTTATTTTTAGCCTCATACAGTTATAAATATTGTCAATTTTAAGCATTATGTATTTATCTTATGTTTTTAATATTGACTATAACATTACAAATTTCAATATCTTTTTCTTTTTTAAAGCTGTCAACCATCGCAAATGATTTCCTTTTTTGTTTGTTTACAAAACAAAACTTAATAATCCATTCTAATCACATTTCAAACTGCGTTCCAACACTCACTAAATATTTAAATTTCACATCACTTTTTCACAGTACGAACTTCCCGTTACTATAAAAAAAATGTCGTCAGGCAAGTACTACCAACACAAAAAAAAACTTTATCGGGACTTTATTATTGTTCACAGTTCCACCTGATAATGTCAACTCGATTCAATGATGGTCTGCCGTTGTAGTGTTCCACACAGCACGATCTACAGTCATTGTACTAAAGTAAAATGTTAATTTGTCCAATGTTAGGTACAGTGCGATCTGAAATAAACTTCTCACCGCAAAGGTTAACTTAACTACGCGGAAAATTACTAAAATAATCTGCCCAGTTGCTCAAATTCTTTATATTATTTTTGTTTACGCATTAAGTTAGTATACTATTTACCAAATTGTGGTACGCGTACCCCCTGGGGTACGTGAATAGTTTGGTGCGGGTACGCGCTGCACCAGGCTTTGGCTGTGCCTGGTGCAACAAGCAGCTAATATATTTTGATTTGTATTAAAGTATATGCATTTTTTTTTTGACGAAGCGTACTCGGCGTTACGAAAATTGTAGAAGGGGTACACATATGTCAAAAGTTTGGGAAACACTGATTTTGTAGATAGATAGATATAAATTTGAACCAGGCATCGCTATTCTTCATTGTATCTCCAACATGCAAGTATTTTCCTATATATGTGTTATTCTTTTTTAGGTTACCTTCTATTAGCCTTCGATTATTGAGATTTTTTTCTTAATAAATAATAATCATTCATGCAAAACAGATCCTCACTATCAATAAAACGTTTTACGGAACTTTAAATTTAACTTTATCTAGGCGCACATTCATATCGAGAAAAGAGAACGCAGATTATAACAGATTAGACATGTTTTTTGTGGAGTTAGTAGTATTTTAATTACTAGAAATACTTAATTCTAGTCCACAATCCTAGGAAGAGAAAAACCACTAAAACAAAAAGATTGTAAACGAGATGATCAAAGATATTATATATTATATAGATATATATATATATATATATAAATGCAGGGCTTTTTTTACCCTGTAACGCGGCGGAACGGCGTTCCGGCACCTTTTTTCTCTCGAAATTTTAATAAATGTTCGTAAAATTTTATTTTTTCTATTTTAAAACTTTTGTTTCTTTTCTTGGAAGCCATTGACTGTTAATCCCTTTTGAATATATAGGGTATTATATGACCCATAAATTCATGTCATGCAAAAGATTGCAAATGCAAATTGGAATATAATTTTGGATAGCGTTTTTAACAAATTACATATTTTTTTAATGTTTATATAATGTATGTAATGTTCTTTGTTTAATTTTCATTTTAAATTTCTAAAATAAATATATTTTCTATGCATTATATGAAAAGCCGCCTTTAATTCTATCAAAATGATATTCGAATATATAATAAATAATATACCTTCTTAGAAAATGCTCGAAAAAAGTGCGTTCGGGCACCTTTTTTTTTCAAAAAAAAGCACTGTATACATGTATATCTTCTTGAAAATAATTTCATTTTTTTATTAGAACATAGTAACTTTTAAAAAACAAAAATTAACATGGATACCGCTAAATACTCAATAAACTTCTAAGCTTATCAAACCTTCAGTTTAATTCTATACCACATAGTAAGTAATATACAATATTACATGAAATTAAAAAGTTAGTAAAAAGTATATTTCATTCTAAGTCAGCTTAAGTTCATTCGTACTGAAGATGATTTAAGCCAAAACTCGGGTCGCTTTTGACAAAACGTAGAGAATTATACAAATTTTGAAGCATTCAAATTTTATACGGCAATTTCATCAACCATCATCAACCATCATCATTTGAAATCTTAAATAAAACACATTCCACTCTAGAAGTACTCACATTTTTTCAAATGAAAAACACAATAAAAGGTCTGAATAGTTAAAATATGTTTTTTATGCGTGCCAGTTATTGTTTGTGCGCTTTTTTTAATTCGCATCTTTTGCGCGCGCCAAGATATCCAATAGTAAAATTATAGTAAAGATAATATTCAAACACAAAACACCCGGTCGCATTATACTTCACGGGTCGCAACTTTACCAGAAAATTGTAAATTGGCTCGTACTTTTAATACAGTCATCCAGTAAAAAGTGCGCGAACGCACACATTAATTCTATTATTATTTTCAACAGAAATTGGAATGAAGACGATTTCCGGAATCCGTCCTTGTCTTAAATTCAATGACTCATCGTAAACATTCGTTTTTTTATAACAGACTTAATAGCGGGTATATTTTTCATCATTTTCATATATGTATCATAATTACGACCCAGTTTAGATGACTCTTTTTGATTAACTACATTTTTGACTAAATTGAACCTAGAAAAAGTCAATTAACAACTAAAAATACTTCACTTTTAGAGTGTTCACTTTCAATACTTGGTGGAAAGGCATTATATTAACTAAAACAAAATATTTTCCTCGCCATGAGCTAAGCCAGTCCTAATTATAAATAAAAGTGGTTAAAGTACAAATGAAGATTGTGTTTTAATTGAAAATACTACACATAATATTACAACATGTTTTGAATATTATAAGTATGTATGTCGATACTACGTAATCCGAAGTACACATTTTCCCTGCAATTATGACAAATTTGCGCGCACAGAATTTTCCAACATTGTGTGCACATGAATCATGATTCAGCACATTTTGCACAAATTTTAAATAATGAAGTTTGTATTTCAACGACGTTTATTATTTTTAGATAACTTAATGATATCAAAAATATGTATGACGGGTTCGTGGTATAGCAGTCAACGTCGTTAGCTTCCGTGACGGATCACACGGGTTCATGTCCCAGTACGAAGAGCATTATTTTCAATCACTCTATCAAATTATGTTAGAAGGCGTCGGTATTTGTTACGTATAAGATTCCCTTCCCATTTTGCTAATCCTTAAATTATACGGGGATATCGGGAGCGATTAATTCACAACTAGTACTGTGTTACTCCTATACTTTCTTTCTTTACTCTCTTCAATACAAAAGAGAGGTTGAACATCTGAATAACTAACACATCCTGCAGAAAAATTCTATTAGGAGGCCATATGCTTTGCATAGGGAGCAGACATAGATTTAAAAACACACATAATTTCTTTATTTGGTCCGAAAATAGCGTTTATTTTTCAACACTGGTTTTAAATTTTACAGGATTTTGAAATACATTATAAGCGTTTCAATCAATAATGTTAAATTTTTCAATCAATGAAAGACATTTTATTTGACAGAAATCAACACATTGTTTTCACATAAAACATTTTAGTAAAAAATGGATTTTAAATATTTTTTCTTATAATCATACATGTGTCGTAACGCTATGGTACTTGTTTCAATTATGTCAACATGCACTATTATAGTAATACTCTGAGATTTATTTCCTGAAACAAAACAATAATACATACTCATTATCACGTGTAATTTATATTACATAAATACACCTACAGAGAATTTGCTACACCTGTATGATGACAAATTCATTCATTCAGATCAAAATAAAACCATTCATTCAAACTATTCATTAGAAGTAATTAAAAATTATCTATTAATTGCATTGTACAAATAAAATGTTTTTTAGTAATGTAGTTAATGATACTTTAAAAATCAGATTGTTCTTTTTCGTGGTGTCCATTTTGTTATTTGTTATTTCGTCACCGTTCAGGCAAAAATCGTTGGAAATAATAGTTTTGAGTTAATCGATTTTTTTTGCTCAATCATATTACATTTAATAATTAAACCCAAGCATCGTAAAATATTATCCGTTTATAAAAGAATGCATAATCATTATGAAACTGATTTTATCAATCACATTTGTATTTCACTTAGATTGTTTTTTTTTTGTTTTGTTTTACTAAAATTATGGTGCAACCTGAAAAAAAATCAATATGCACATACCCGTCTGTAAATATAATAGTTACACATAGGGCTTGTCGGTTTTTTGTCAAAATTTGTGACATTCGAAAACCGGTCTTTCAACTTCGTAACCGGTTGTCCCGAATTTTCCATAAACGAGTCTATAAACAAAAGGACAGAAAATTTGGATCTTTTATTTGATGGCTTAAAGACCATATGCCCCACATCGTAACCCAGCGAAAGGGTATTTTCGATATTAGGAAATTTTGTTACAAAACGATCAGTGGACGCTTTGTGTTTTCTTAAATTATATTTTCTGAAGAGTAATACCAAATGATTTCTTGTTGTGTATTATTATGTATATAAATAAACAACACAAAATAAATGAATTTTAACTCGCCCATTTTTTGTAAAACTTCGAAAACCGGATAAAACCGGTTTAAGAACAATATTGACATTCGAAAACCGGTTTTTTCACAAGTCGGTTTTTGTATAAGCCCTAGTTACACACATACCTTCTAATAATAATTCATATACATGGTTTATTGATATTTTCGAAATCAGATTTTTATGCCACCTTAAATAAATTATTTAAAATTATATTTAAAATAATAATAGTTAAATTAATTCGATTGTACTCAGATATGTTTTTTTTTTTAAATGCATTGCTTTACAGCGCTTTCAGAGTCATTCAAAATGGTCTTTTCGTGGCGAACCTATTGTGATGCACCACTCAAATCTATTGACAATCAATAACTACGTGTTGATATGAAGGTTATAGTGCATAAATCACTTGCAGATCATTTAAATCATCTAGTATGACAAATATATCATAAACTTTCTTAATATAATTTGTCATCAGAAGTGGAATGTCAACATTTCATATGTCCATATTGAATATTGTTGCACTTCTAAATTTAAATATTTTTTAACACACATCAAGGAATATTAGTGGTATCTTTAAACTTGTTTGCTAAAATGTGATGCCAGATATATGTTATTTATTATACAACTATTTTTTTTTATTTAATTTAATTTAAATTTTATAATATCAATAACTACAGTCGAACTTGGTTATTACGAGGAAGATAGGACCGACTGCATTTGCTCGTTATAAGCATTACTCGTTATGTCAGAGAATAGGTAATTTAAATGCTCACAAACATACACATCACATGAAGACATGAAGTATCCTGGAGCGGTCACAACACAAAAAGTCACAATTCAAACAAAAATACACTATAATGTGTATTATAATATTAATCTTTGAAATTTGTGAATACCCGCTTGGCAAAAAAAGACCGTTTACATGTCTCGCTTATTTTTGTACTTAGGATTTGGCAAACTTTCAGAGGAAGCTATCAATTTTGAAGTGTCAACAAAAGAGACAAAGAAAAGCGCTTTAAAAATCCATGAAGAGAGCTGAATTTCGTTTTATAATTGGAGCTTCATACTTTTCTGATAAAAGTAAATAAATTAACCATTAAATTAATGTTAGCAATAAGAAATTTCAAGTTAGTAGTTCGATTAAGGTCTGTTTAACTAGAACTAGTAGTGTCCCATATTTTTTATAGTTTCGTGAAAACATAAAGTCAATTTACTATCATGATTAAGCTAGGATGTCTGAAAAAATGAGAAGATATATTGTGTATTATATATAAGTTAATAAATCTTACGAGGGTTACGCCAAAAAAAATCAAATATACATAAAATAATTATTTTATAACTAAAAAACATTTATATTATTTAACTGTATTATCAAATGCGTCGCTTAGCTTCTTTCTTACAAAGAAGGCAATAATAAAATGACAGACTAAGGATAATATTACTAATTTAGTGGTGGAAAGAGAATTTGAACCCTTACGGTACAATCGGGTTGGAAGAAAACAAAATGTTGAATGAACAAGGGTAGAAAAATTGAGATTGATGTAAAATTGTAATATTTCGTTAAATACTACTGTTATATAGAATGGCAGTTTTCTGACACATTCTTATCGCCTTTGTTATATTCTTATCAGTAAATTTATATCCAATCCAGTGTCGTAGGAAGGGGTTCTGCCGCCCCCAATATTGCTTCTATTTTTGTTTTTAATTACTCCTACTATTTTTAACTGTGAACTAGGAGTTTTTACCACAGGTGTTTTTTTCATGCATTAACATAATTTCTCGAAAAATATTGTATTTATTTTTGAAAATTCTCCACCTAAAAATGTGCCCCCCAAAAATAAGCACAGTTGTCGTATTATTCAACATTGTTTATTTAAATTTTCTTTTTATTGATGAATCAAAATTTTTCTAAATATATCTTTGGGTTGAAGAAATCTGTACCTTATTTTTGTGTATTTCCGTAAATAAGAGTTTTTCAGGGCTTTGGAGTCAGAATCGTGGAGTTGGACTGTTTTAACCAGAGTCGAACTCGAAAAAAAACTAATAACTGCGAACCCTACTATGTATCTGTATTCAGATTGCTATGGTCAAAAGTGGCGCTGCTGCATTCTAACAGGCCTAAAAAAATAATTACATGTCATGTTTTAAGCTATGGTTGGAGTCATTGCGGATCCAAGGGTGTCATGGGGGAATATATTTTTAATTTTTCTGATAAATTAAAAAAATATTGTGAAATGGGCTCTTTAATTGTCTAGTTTAGTATGTTTTATAGGATACATACTTAATTATGTATCGAATATTTTTATAAAGATATATTATTTTTAAATCATCTATTTTTGAATGTAACATTTATGTATCATGTTTATTTCCAAATTGAATGTTCCCCTCCTGGGACAATTTCTGGATCAACCACTGGTTGGAGTCAGAGTCGTCTAACTTTTTCACGACTTCACAGCTCAGGTTTTTGGAGTCAGGTACCAAATAGTCCACATTCGAGATATCTTAATTAATCACGAAAGACGATAATCAAAGTGATTTTGTATCCAGAGGCTGGTGGATAAGGTAATTGTCTTGAGCGCTGAGACACCGAAGAAGCAAGGGGGTGCCGCGTCGACAGTTTCTTTTATAAAAATACAAAATATATTTTTTTGCGCAAAATCTACCCCTTTCCATAGGCGCCCAAGAGCCTCGTTACGGCCCTGTCTGTACATACAGTAATATTTATGATAAACTCACTCTGGCGTAAGTAATATAAACTAATTAAATATCTTATATCAGTGGTTTCCAACCTTTATGTTACTGCGCGTCCTTTTGAAGAAAAACATATCTTCGCGCCTCCCCATCCTTTATTTCATATGGTAATAAGACACGTTTTACAGGGTAAACACATATTTTCAACTGTTCGCGCCTCTCCCAGGTTGGAAATCGCTGTCTTGTATAATATGATAAAGGGTGAGTCAAAATATTTTAAGGCCGATGATGAAAAAGGCTTCCTCAATAAATCAGTATTTGAATACATTAAAAAAAAAAATACATTTGATGCACACGCAACCTCTTAAACCAGACACGGGCAAACGTATTTTTCTGCCGCTCGCAAGCAATATATTTTTAAAAAAGATTCACGTTTTTATCTTTTAACGCCTTGTTCAAAAATTGAAAATAAATATAATAATCGTTATTTTTGGGTCAACCTATATATGTGAACAAACATTTTCAATCATGAACCTCAATAAAAACTCTTTACGATCAAACATCACCGATGAACATTTCCTAATAAATAGTGTACACATACAAAAGGTATTTTACTTGCGGCCCGCCGCTGATTTTGAATTCCTGAATATGGCCCTTCATCCGAAAAGTTTGCCCTCCCCTGTCTTAAACTCTTGTGCGTACCTAATATGTTAAGCATATAACTTTTACTTTGAAGCTTTGAGAGCACGTCCCTTCTTATACGTTATTTGACTTCTGATGATCTCTTTAATTGATCATTTGTTTACCTTATATATACCTAATAAATGTGCAGATATTCCAGTACTTTTTTGGAATTCTTCGTTTTTAAAAAGAGCCCCAAGTTTATACCTCTCGAGCCAAATATGGTTGGCTAGCCGTTGTTTGGCAACCCCTGATTTAGTACATGAAATTATTCACGTAATTTATTTATATCCATCTTCACAGTGCATTCTTTATGCCTTCATTTTGCACATGGTTATAATGACTCGTAAGTATTTGTGCTGAGAATATTCTATAACATGCTGATCAAATAATGACGTTTAAATTGGCGCGAGTTCATTCCTGGAAGCTTAAATTAATTGAGAGTTCAATAAATGGCCGCCAAGAATATAAAAAGAAGCATACATCATTTTTTTGGAAGTGATGATAATCATTGTTGTTGTTATGTATACTCAACACCATAGCATACTATGTTTATTTTCTATGACATTCTATTGCATTATATTGTAATAGAATTGTTTCATTCCAGAATGAAACAATTGAAGTATGAAACTATTTTAGTATAAAAAAACAATTGCAACCTAGAATCTCACAATTTTCTTCTTGATTATAAGATTGATTTATAAAGTGTAAATTATGTTATCATAATAAAGTTGAACCAACATATAAAAGTGTTTCAGTAAAAATTATAAACATAACATTGTTATAAAGCGTACAACTAAAAGACAAAGTATTTACAAATATAGAAATATTCAAACTATTATGAATTATATTCTTTACGCGATTAAATAATAAAACCTCTCATTTCTTCAAATAAAACATATTATATTTCAATCTTTAATGATTCAAGTAATAAATATTAACATAAACTCCTCTCCTACAAGTACCTTTCATCGGTTTGTTTACGTCGATAGCCTAGTTCCATAGAACGATAAGTAAAAAAAATATGTTTTATACTTTAGTACCTTTGTATCCTTATGGAGACCTGCCGCAGAAGTCTCATTAATTAAAAAAAATAATCTTGTAAAAAATGGTTCAATAAAAATAATTGAATAAGTAAAAAGAGTACTTATTAAAATTAACCAATATTATTAGAGTTTTAAAGTATTTTATTAAATAAACTGTATTATTTTTGGTGCGACCCGAAGATAAATATTTTTTTGAAATGCGGCCCTCGGGATACCTTAGGTTGGACAGCTTCGTAATACTTTATGAAATAAAATTGTTTTTATTACAGATCCAATTTTGACCATTCTTTGCTTTATCCTTCATTTTCATTTTTCTTATTAACGAAATGGTAACGTGCAAAAGGGTATAAATATATACATGAAGAAAGACGTACATATGTATATGGTATACGATATTGTATATAAAATGAGTTACCGTATACCAGTGATGCACAACCTTCACCTTCTAGCGGGCCGCATAAAACAAACTATCGTGGCTTCGGGTCGCAAAGAAAAAAATGATTTAAAGTACGCTCAATCCTTTTTTTATACATAGCATATGTACGTTCCACGTAAAACAGCCTTAAAATCGTGTAAAAAAGATCAAGTGAATAATAGGTTCCATTATATTATTTTGACCGTGTTATTTCGAAAATAAATAAGCCATGTTTCATGTGTTTCATTGTGTTTCATGTATATGCAAATCATAAGTTAATGCGTTCTTGGTCTTTGTTAATTTTTAACTATTTTTTTAATTTGACATAATATTTGTAAGCCTGTTTCTATGAACCGATTTATTCTCCTTCATTGAAGAAAAAGCTTGCTTACATTTGTTTAATAAATGTTTTACGTGAAAAAAGTATGTTTGAGAGAGAGATTTAAGGGCCGCCACAAAATTCAAAAAGGGCCGCATGCGGCCCGCGGGCCGCGTTTGTGCATCACTGCCGTATACCCTCTGGTAAATTTACGACTCCAGCGCTGAGTAGAACTAAATATAAATCAAAAAGAAAACTTATCAGAGTTAAAATTTTGTAAATTGCTAACAAAATAAATGTACACGGTAAAACTCAAACGCCAAACGTTCAATCATACTGTTGAGTTGTGGAGTAGGTATATTTTGTAAGCATTGTACCTACGTATTATATAAAATTATAAAAGATACACGCCGAGTTTCGCAAATTTTGAAGTCAGCTATTTTTGTATTTCTCATTACTCCCTCGATGATTGAAAAACTCCGGTCACCACTTTTACCTAGAAACTGTAAGTAACCCACCTACATATACATAACAAAAAACATGGGCGTAGGATAATAGATATTATCTGGCAAATGAAGTTTGAGAAAGATTAATGAAAAGAGCACCTATGATCAAATTTGAACAAAACATTAAATAGATGAACAAAAATCTTTCAATGTTTTAACTTGTATAACAATGTCTTTTTAAGTTTCCAATAGCAATTATACTCTTCATCATATTCAGTAATAAGCGGATCTTCTCTAAAGAATGATAAAAAGCTTCTATAGTCTTTCTTTATCGTTATCTTAGTTATTCATAACCTTAACGTTATGTTTATTTACTTTTTTATCCATGTCCGCTCCCAATGTGGAGCATATGGCCTCCTGAAGATCTCAACAGAAGTTTTCGACGAGAATTGTTTGTTTTACTCAACCTCTTGTTTTCAAAGAGAGTAGTAGAAATAGAAGGATAAAGCTAGGACAGGACGAGTAGTAAACTAATTGCTCTCGCTACGCCCATTTGTATCGGAAATGATGGGAGGGACATCACTAACACCCATGCATTCGAACAGAAATCGATAAATCGATCGAAAGTACCCGTGAGCCCGTGAGGTCTGGCACGGACCGCTACGCCATAGGACCTGACTGTTTACTAACTGTCTTTTACACCAACTTTTTTCGCATTGCTTAGTTTGGTCAACATATTCAATTATTTTTATAACTTCACTTGAACCTTAATTTAACTATTGGTACCCCACTGACCGCATTATAAAAAACAAAGCTGTTTGCTGGCCAGTCAAATTTCTTTGAAGACGTCGCGTCTCAAATTGACTTCAATTCGCGTTAATTTTTGACGTTTTTAAAGCCAATATTTAATTAAGACAAATTAATAGGTGCTGGTGATATAATGTCGTTAAATTTTCTTAAGTAAAAAAAGAAAATTTCAACATCTCGTTAACTGTTTATTGAACTCCTTATTTTTGGTAACCGTACTTGTGCTATGTTTTAAAATCCAGTAAAAGGCGCAAGGTAATACTTTTACTATTTTAACTGCGTTTCAATCAATCTAATTATTTTTACGTTCTTAAATAATTCTACGTTTCCTATTTTCTTATTTTTCCTGTTTTGAAAACACGGAATGAGAATTCATGGGAAATCATCATCCGCGTATTGGAATCATATAGAGCAGCTGGTGGCACAGATATATAAAAAATATTTAAAAAGATTTTAGAAAATATTCTTCGTCATGTTTTGAACATCAGCATGTAGAAATTTATGTACTAAACTAAACAGTGTTTGTTACCAGTCTGATTTATTCGCCGTACCGTGCAATCAGTATACCTACAAATATAAACTCAAAGCTGCTGTGTAATGTTTTAACCATTTAAAAGCACGACGAGTGTTTGGGCATTGATCAATATTGGAGAATAAAAATCCTAACACATTTTTATACTAAAACTGTAACGTGAGAACCGAAACGAAATTTGGCAGCTGTATAAAAGAAACCAGAGCTTTCGTATTTCTTCAACGGTGCATTATTCAATGCACAAATTAAAAATACTGTACGTGGTTTGAACGTAAATTTGTTGAAAATGTCAACAGTAGTGTTACAACCAATATATTTCTTAGAGTCATTTGGTTAAATGGTTTATTCATTGTACGTGTCCAATTATTTAAAAAACCTATTGTGTTGATAAAAAAGTGCTACTTTTATTTCACCATATTCGCTCAGTATGTGGAGTATATGACCACATAATTACTTATATTATTTGTCTCTGTAATCACTTATCTTCCATCAATCGATAAGCTTCCTCTCATGACATGCTGGTATCTTTCAGTTCAACCAAGTATATCACGTGGAGTACTTGACGGTTGACCAGAAAGCTGGAAATCCACCGGTCGCAAGAAAAGAGAAGCAGATCACAGTTCTCCAGAGACTTACAAATACTGTATCCATATCATTAAAAAAGGTTGTAATAACCACAGCCACTGGCGAATTACCCTAGACGCGCGCTTGGGGTCTCCGAATTTTAAGAGCCTCAAAAATAACATATTTTATATAACAAACAAACTTTTTTTCAAGACTTTAATATATTTTTATTATTTAACATGGAATTTTCTGATGTTTTTATCTTATCTTAAAAACAGGGCCTCCAGATTTTAATGCGCCTGGGGCTTCTCTTGTGCTTAATCATCCACCGACTGCAGCTGCTATTTCACATTATGCTTACGGGGTATGTCCTACAAAAGATCATATAACCTACATATTCTGTTACTCAGGATCTTAATCAAGATTTAGTTTGTTATTTCGACATAATATCATCGTCAGAAATAAATAACTTTACGCCAACTAATGATCGTACGAAAAAATCCCACTTAACCCGTTAACTCTAACTCCGTGTGCATTTTTTTAAAAATATAATTATGTAATTAAATCAAATCACCGCATCGCTAATAAAATGAAAACATTTGTAATTTTTGGATAAGTATTCCATTGGTAATTATTCATATGTAGCGTATCGCCAGCCCCAACGTCTCTTCATGATAACTGACTTTAGAGGAATACAATAAAGAAACTTATTAAGACATGATGTCAATGATTGATTCCGTTTTTTTTCATTGAGATATTCGGAGATAATTTATTAGTAATAAAGTGACCATACATACTGCAATCGTGTAGTTTTCTTTCTGGAATCAGCAGTTGGCCTCTGACATGGTATAATTATATTATGCAAAAACAAAATACTTCAATTTTCAGTCAAGTCATGTTCAATGCAAACGTCTCAGACTGTATTAATATTTTACGACGATTCAAAATTCTTAAAAAGTTATAAAATTCGTGTCGACTAAAAAATATTTTATATAGATTTAAACTAGCCATAGAAAACAGCCAAACAAGTTAAAAATCAGTTGAATTATTTTGAGAATACGTAGACAGCAAAAATAACAAAACTGACTCAATTAGAATTCATATCCAATTGGGCTCCGGACCTTTTTTTAAATCATATTCACTCCTAATCTAAAGTATCAGAACAGAAGTTGTTTCATTAAAACTGATCGTTATTCAGTCGCTCAATCTCACTTTTTATTGAGTAAGAATAGAAGGATTAAGCTTGGAAAAGAACTACTCATTTTTATTCACTCTCGCTTTGTTCAATTTTATTTTATGATCGGATAAAGGAAATACAATAATCACGGACGTTTATGCATTTGAACACACATCCATAAATCGATTAAAAATTTGATTTACTTATTACAAACAATAAACATAAGTTACTGATTTTGTTCATGAAAAACACACGATAAGCATTGAAGTTTTGATAGTATACCTTTATACTTACGTTAGTTCATCTACACGTTGACAAGTTGTTAGTTATTGTTTTTAAAAATGAAAATGAAACCGTATTTTTAATGGAAAATGTTTGCAGGCGGCCTCCAAATTGGAAATACACCGCGAACGAAAAATCAAACACCATTTCTACCACAATAATAATATTATTGTTCGGGTAGCAATATGTCATATAAAAGTATTTTATTTTATAAATAATATTTATTTATACATAGTTAACATCTCTAGAATACTTACATTTCAAACAAAGAAGCTCATGTTACAGTTTCCAAAGTTGGCTGTAGATCAACTTACCAACAAATAAAGCGTTGATACTTACAGATCTAATACAAATATTTTTCTTCGATTAATACTTTAAATTTGACTACAAGCTTTCTTAGAATTGGAATAAATATGCGATTAACAATGGCGCCGGATTTAGGTTTGAAGTACAAAGTTGCCAACGAATATTGTAAAGTTAAGTCAGAAAAACTACGTAACAGTATTTATTACTAAGAATGTTAGTGTAATAAAATGCAAAGGGCGATAAAAAATATACAGTTGACCATTAAAAGAAAATACCATCAACATCATTTTCAATTACGGTATTTCAGCAATATCGTTTGCTTGTTGTTTGATCAACTTTTTCCTATCGCTTTTCCATGAACCTACATTCAAGACTGCGATCTGATTGATCATCAGTTTATACTTTCACGTGACGGTAAATTCATCAGTTGGTTTGTGCGTATTCATGTGTATTCATTTTATTTAACAAATGAGTTTTTAGAGGAGTAAGCTTTTTCTAAGACTCAGTCGATTGAGTAGGAGGTGTTTTTTCTTTATTTAATATTGATAATAAATTAATTCGTAATAAATATTTCTTGGCAAGTGGGTAATAATTTAAGCTTTCATTCATCTTGATACCCCTTGAACATATCTGCCATGCTGAAATCAAAAGAAAAAGAATAATATAGGATTTTGATCCTTCTCAAAAAATTTGCCAACGTCAAATCGATGTTTAGTAAATGTATTTGAGTAAATCATTGGGCTGACATAACTATGTTTTAATCAAATTAATGGTGGAATGGTATCATATGTAATGTGCATCGATCTTAACAGATACCGTCCCCGATACTGCAAAAAGATACAATTGTAGAAACTTAAAAAACAAGCGAATTTTTTGAAGCTATGATGTCCTGAAAAACCTATTAAAAACTAATTTTACGTATCGAATGATTTTTCACCAGGTTAATAAATACACACAATCAAATTCAAATTCGGTTGCCTGAATATTTGTTAAGACTAACATCCATTATAGCTGCAAAAAAGACATTATTAAAGTTATTATTAAACATATAAAATTATAATATTTAAAAACAGCTGCCATTTCTCGGACATCTTGTATAGTACCTATTTATGTAATAATAGGTAGGTAAGTAGGTAAATAAGCGCATTGAATTGAACTGTACACCGGATATTGTATGAATAACGTATATTGGCATGTAATTTATGCATGTAGATTTTTGCAGGTGTTTCGCTACAAGAATTTCTTAAACAACTTCTGCATAAATCGTTTATAATTGTCATTTTAAACATTGTATATTCCCGATCGGCATGGCCTATTGGTAATTTTATATGAATCTGCTTTGCATTCTAGGATTCAAATCCCCAAATTTGATTTGTTATAAAATAATATGTTGACTTTTTTATTACACTAATATTATTTACCTGTCATGTTTATAATGTTATTGCCTTCTTCATTACCTTAATAAAGTTAACTAACGATAATCTTCCCAGCATCGGCATTAATTAGTGATTATTTAATAACCAATTAACTATAAAGCTCTCTTAACAACAACAAACTACATGTTAATTCATCTTAAGATATTGTCGGAAATCTAAATAATAAAAATAGGGAAGGTTGAAATCACAGCTCCATGTTTCATAGCTCAAAATATTTTTACTGGCGTTGACTGTCTATTCATTTTAAACGGAGGTATACATTGAAACCTTTATTAAGTGCTAGTATTTTTTTTACGAATATTAGTTCATATCGATAATATTTGAAATTCCCTGCATGCTATAGTGCAAATCATTATTTTATTAACACAGACCAATTGCAACTAGTACTTGAAACAGAGAGCAGTCTAACACCTAGCAATATTTCCAAATCAGCAAGGTTTGCAAAACACAATGCATAATTTGAAAACTAAAATTTAAAACAAGACAAAGAGAAACAAACATCGTTTATGCAACATGCATTCGCACGGTCAGTGATTTCATATTAAGCTTAATACACTAATTAGTTAATCAGTCTAAGATTTGCATATTATGTTGTAATATTTCTTACCCTGCATATGTGTATTCATCATCAACTTTGTCTAAAACGCGTTTTATTCTACATCCAACATTTTCACATCCCTCTTGTTGCATTGAATATGTATCGATGGCTTGTTGGACAAATGCTGATAGAATATTTAAACTTTCGAAACTTTGCTCTGAAAAAAAAAACAAATTTAATGGAAAATACTATATATAATGGTAAAAGCCAGTAAACTGACGTTTTGGTTCAAAAGGTTGCATGTCCTGTTTTACATGTTTTATGAACATCGAATTTGAACAACTTTATTGCATGATAAATATTGGTGAAATAGAAATATTATGTATAATATTTGAAGATACGATATCACAAGACTCTTTTCGAACGAGCAATAATTTAACAACAGAAAGATATAATGCAGACGAAAATTATGTGTATGTTAACTAAATTTCGACAAAAATTGTATTTACAATATCATTGAACTAAGCCATCAAAAAGACAGCAATTTTTGAGCGAGAGGCAGTGCCGGCGCGAGGATATGTGGCGCCTTAGGCAAAGGTTATTAGGTGCGCCCCAACTTTAATATCATCCCATTTTTCTTTCAAAATAATGAAGAATAAGCAATTCGGAATCCATGCCCGCTCCTAATGTGAAGCATATGGCCACCTTATGGAGGTATCTCAACAGAAGTTTTTTTACGTGAACTGTTTGTTACTTAGTCACTCAACCTCTCTTTTTCGAATCATATACATAATTACAACGAACAAATGCAAACATCAAAATAAAATAAAATTTAAGTCGTTTACATTTTTAACTATTTAGATTGATAAGTTTACGGTTAATTACATATTGTTACATATTATAAGTGTATTAAGTAACAATCGATTGCTTATTTAAGTATTGAATATAATTGCATAGGAGTGATAAAAAAATTCACACCTTCCCCAGAACACCAAGATTTGTTTTGAGATTAAGCGACCCCCTTGCTAACGTATTGGGAACCCACCGCTGGCCTGTTTGAATATGATATAAGAGTATATCATTCGAACTACATAAAATAGGTAGTTTTAAAAATATTTTTCATCCATATCCGCTCCCAATGTGGAGTATATGGTATTCTTATAGAGGTATTTCAATGGCAGTTTTTTTTATACGAGAACTGTTTGTTACTCAGTTTCTCAACTCTATTTCGAAGGGATAGAAGGATATGACTAGTGGTTAACTAATCACTCTTGCTATACCCCATTATTTTATGATTGTGAGGGTGGGAGTGAATTTTTACACATCACATACCATCAGCGATGGGCTGCCAATATCTTAACAAGGGGCTCGGTAAATCTCATACATTTTTTTTAAATCTATGTCCGCTCCCAATGTAGAGTATATGGCATACTAATGGAGGCATCACAGCAGAAGTTTTTTTTACGACAACTGTTTGTTACTCAGTCGATCAATCTCTCTTTTCCAAAGAATAGGTATTGAAGGATATGGCTAAGACAGTACTAGTGATTAACTAATCGCTCTCGTAACGCACAGTTGAATTGAAGGATCGAAAGGGTGGGAGAGAATTTTTTGACATCACAAAAACCACTTGTTTCATAATAAAATTCAACCATCTACAGAAATTGCAGTTAGATGCAGCTTTGATCTAAGACGAATGGTTTTCTTATCTTAACAAGGGGCTCGAGCGAGCCCCCCCCCGAGCCGCCTCCAGCCCATCCCTGCATACCATGCCTTCTAACAGAAATCGATAAATTGATTGAAAAAATGCTAACGTACCGGGATTCGAACATGTGAGAACCGTCACGGAAGCCGACCACGTAAACATTTATTTATACACCAAAATAATTACCTAGTTTCAATAATTACCTAGTTTCAATAAATGTCCAATGTTAAATGTGAAGCAAGAGAAACCGTGAAAAAAACAAATGAATGAAATTATATTTAATTAAGGAAAAAACAATTTATTTTTCTTTAACTATTTACTATTACCAGTATTGTTTTCGATGTAATAATTTTAAATGCCGCCTGTGTGGTTGAGTGGTCAACATCGTTGGGTTCGGTTACGGAGGTCACGGGTTCGAATCCCAGTACGGACAGTTTTATAAATTGATTTTTCAATAAATTTATGAATTTCTGTTCGAAGTCATAGATGTATTTGATGTCTTGAATTCCTCCCTCCCACCCATCCTATCCTATAAACGGGGCGTATCGAGAGCGATTAGTTAACCACTAGTCCTGCCCTAGCCCTATCTTTCTATTCCTACTCTCTTTGGAAAAAGAGAGGTTGAGCAACTGAGTAACAAACAGTTTTCGTAGAAACACTTCTGTTGAGATAAACTCCATTAGGCGTCCATATGCTCCACATTGGGAGTGGACATGGTAATGTGATACTATTTCAAATAATTATCATAACAATTTATATTCGCCACAACGAATTGTCTTGGAAATGCTTTGTTGCTTTTTATCATTATTTCAACGATGTAGTAGCTCACTTTCGCTATCCTATAAGACAAGAAAATTTCAAATACAAGTGTGTACATATGTTCTGACTGCAAATACTTGCTACTATAAATATTAAAAACAAACAATGAAACTTATTATATTTTACCTCTGGTATTGAAGTTCTTCAGCAGCCTTTCTTCGTCTTCGTCATTGTCATTCCCCTTTTTATAGTGAATCAATTTCGGAATAAAAAGCAGCATACAAATAATCGCTATAAATTTGACGATTTTCTTAAAAATGATCACCTTCAAAATAATCTTGGCTAATGTCAGTAGGTCAAATTTTAGCGAAAACTTATCGAAAAATGACGGGGCGCCGTAGGGCACGCCGTACGTTGGCTTTAACGGTGCCCCATACCCTGAACTTGAAGGTCCGTACTGATTCGAAGGTACTCCGTATGAATTATCGGGGGCTCCGTAATTGTAATTCGGTTGTTTGTAACCCGGTACGCCATATTTCTTCGGCGGACCGTAGGAAGATTGTGGGAAATAACTGTCTGCTGCAGTGTTATCATATCCACTCGAATAACCTTCATATTGACTTCCACCAGCGCCACTAGAAGAAAAGCTATTATATCCAGTGGGCTCTGCGTTTGGACCTGTGTCATAATTATTGTCTTCCCTTCTTTTTAGAGTTGTTTTGTTTACGGTGGCTGGTTGAAAAGCAATCGGTTGGAAAGCTGGCTGAATGTCTGCTGGTTGGACAGCTACTGGCTGGATAGCTGCTGGTAGACTAACCACCGACTGGATAGTAGGCGATTGAATGACGATCGGTTTTTTTAATACGTGATTTGCTGGAGTAACGTAAATTATTCTTTTGTCAACTGGTTTTGAAGAACCTTGCCGTGTCGTGGCGTAGGCTCGTATGTAAGAGTCTCGAAATATTCGCGGAGATTCCCCTGGCTCGTTGCCGTTATTGTTGATCTCTTCAGATCCAATCAATGCTGATTGGGTAAAAACTATTGTTAATATTACAAATATGTGCCGCGTTTCCATTGTAAAATAATAAAAGTTAACTGAAAAATAAAAGCAAATAAATTATACAATATTGCTAATTTATATTCTGGTAAAAAAGGTATAACTACAAATAGAAATTTCTAATGTGCCTTAGTGGTCCAAAAAATATAATTATTGACGATACTGTGAAAAACATTAATGCTAGATGCGGGATTCACTTTGTGTATATGCTAGTACCAGTAAGCCACTGAGAAAAGTACTAATCCTAAACAAATTACTTAGGTACAGTGGCGGATTACCCTATAACTATAAGCGAATAAGGCGCGCGCTTGGGGCCTCAAAAATAGCTTATATTATCGAACCCATATACTTTTTGTTCAGATTTCTTTATATATGTACTATTTTTCATGGAATTTTCTGAATTTTCTATGTTATCCGAAAAACAGGGTCTCCAAATTGTATTGCGCATGGGGGCTCTCGTGTGCTTAATCCGCCACTGAGTAAGAACGTAACTTACAGCCAAACATTGTAAAGCAGACACATTTTAAATAAAAGATCATAATTGAAAGCTTATATTGTCCATCACGTTGTAGCTTTTTTACAATTATTATTCAACTATTTTTGAAAGCTTGCGAAAGCTTGGCGAAACTAATAAAACGTCAGAAAAAATACAAATGAACTACTCTTAAGAACGTTATGATATTCGTTCTCAAACTCAAGATTGGAAAACTATATTATGTATTCAATTCACAAAAATCGGGATACTTCATGTCAAGCAAGCATTAATCTTAGATAATTTATTGATTTGTCTGAATGAGCGCATTAAAACAAAATGCATATTTCGTTTAGTCATAAATTGAAAAAAAAACATTTGAATTCTACAATATTTTCGAACGTCATTGGGAGGAAAACAAACTTTTATTACAAATTATCGTCTACACGTTTTATTAAGTATTCTCAATTTTTTATTGTGAAAGTAACATCATAAGAGTTTAAATAAATCAGTTAAAAGCACATACCAACTTTAATTGATGACAAACTTAAGGGTTAATATTCAATTCTCCCGGTACACATTCATTCAAACCGAACGACACTTTCTGCTGTAAGAAAAAGAAAACTTTTTCTCTCTGTCAACACTTCCTACCCGGTTCACAATGAAAATCAACTGATAAAAGTGGACGGATTAATCAACCATATAAACAAAATGTTCCAAATTGAAATGATAATCGAGAAATCTCAGTGAGGATATCATGGTTTCACATACTCGGCGCGTGGATGCCATGCGGGGAATACTAATTGATCTGCCTCATCAGGAATTTTCAAACAATCGGTCGTCACGTTATCATTCCGTGAGGCGTTTACGGAACCTTTTCGACTTAATTTCGTTGCCATTAAAGGTCGAAGCCTAGTGACACACATGTTGATGTCGAATGTGACAGTTATTTGCGATGATTTATTCGACTGGATCACTTTTCATGTGTTCAATATTGACATGATTTTAAGTAACATTTTGGCGCCCCTGTCAACAGACAAGGATTTCTGATATATTCCATCAATAATTAACCAGGAATTGGGTGCTAATAGTGGCGAAACTTAAATTTCACACAAACCACTTATATTGTAATTATTTAACAAAAAAAATATTACTGGACCGTTTTTTTAGTAGATTACCTATTTAATAAGAACAGTAATGTTGGCCACGCCGACTTAGTAACTACTCGACTGAGGAGTTAATCAACCCTTGTGATCTAGTCAGTTAGAGCTTGGTTCTACCATTCAGGCAGGTCTGGGCTGAGTTCCCAGTAACGTCAATGTCAAATTAAGAATTTTCAATTCAAATTGAAATCCTAAGACACGAGGGTTTGTGATTCAATTCTCGAAATACTTTTATTTATCTCTAAAAATTCTAAACTATTCATTTTTAAACCTTTTTTATTTACTCGATGGAGTATTTCTACGTTACTGTTATGATCAAAATTATTTTCGTTTTCGATTAGATGATTGGCAAACTCTGAAAAATTGTTAACAAGAATGAAAGTTTAGAATTTTTAGAGATAAATAAAAGTATTAACAATAAAGAAATATTATTAAATAATATCTTGAATAAAACAGGTGGTTCGCCACTGTTAAATATATTTTCTAACGGTTTAACCTGTCCTAATTGATGCAACTCATTAGTTAATCATTTCTTAATGTAAATGTCATTTGTATTACCACTATCTTTTGTTTGTTTTTCTATCATCCCCTCCTTGCCTCCCATTTTTATTATAATATATCAGAATAGTAAAATTAAAATCATTCGTACTTAAGCAAGCATTTGCAAAAGTAGTTGTCTGAGGATGCCTCTGAAAGAGGCGAAACACGTGTCACAGTTTGTAACACAATACGTGGAATAATCTAAGTTATTTTATTTTATATTAAAATGAACTGCCACAAAGTAGCCGTCGAATCCATCGAAAGTATTAAGAAATTAAGTTACAAAATTTTGCTTGCGAGCGTTCATCACTAATTATCTAATATAAATTATTATATTGTTAATTTATTACTAAACTCATCAGACAATCTTATTACTAAACTCTAAAACTGAACATACGCATAGCGCAGTTACGCCACGAGAAACGTCTGCTAAGGCCTTGTTCTATAATAAACAATAATACCTGACGGTATGTCTTACGCGGACGAAATCAAAGCGGCTCGGTGTGGCACGAAAATATCAAATGGTCTCTGCCGCTATAGTGTTCTACGTGATAAGATAAAAAGCACACCGCAATCAGTTTATTTGATAGTTTCATTCGCTTCCGGGTTGGCGCACACTACAAGACAGTTGGTCAATTAATATTTGATCGGTCCGCGCAGCTTTTGAAATTTCCACGCAGCTAACCTCTTGCCTTAGAGGGAGCATTGGTCTCATCTACATTGAATATTTGACATGGGGTATATTCTCCATCATCAATAATCTTGGACAATGTCTTTTCCAGCATCTCTATCCGCATCAGCCGATTCTCCAATGAATTTAATATTATGTAAATAATAATAATACCTCCTTTTAAATTTGGCAAACCAGCCGTTACTTGCCGAAACAAAACATTTTTGCATTATCGCAAAAAAATCTAAAAAGAATGATTTTCTAAAAATGTGCGAAATAGCGAATTGTGTGAAAGTAAAATGTTCGAAAGTAGACGTCCGCCTGTAATGTAAAATAAACATTTTGCCACAATATTATATCTAAAAACATGTACATTACTATTTTGTAAAATATCAGCACTTGGTGGTTGTATGGATTGAAGTGCACATACTTTTTCTCTGTATTCATTTATTTAAATAAGATGAGAAAGTTATACTGATCATGAATTAAATCAGACACATTGAATATATACAATACAATCGATCTGCTGATGTACTATTAGATGTTTAGCATTTTTTTTTTAAGTTATCAAAATGTCCGTTATTTATTGTTTTTCTAATCATTTAGAATTGAGATGCAAATAACAAGGTATTCAATTAATATACAAATATGATAGGATACATTGGGGTGAGGTAAGAAAGCAACAAATATATTGTGACGAATTTGTGGTATAATAATAAATTTATTTAAAAACTGTAATTTAACAAAATTTACATCAAAGATCTTCTGTTATCTCCAAAAACCGTCCAGTAAAAAATTTATGTCGTATTTTTCTTTTCTTCCCATCATCATTTTCAGACTTTGGTGCAAAAAATGAACTGATCCTTTTGGTTCCTGCGGGAGGTTTCTTTACTTTGCCGTCGCCTTCGTCATCGTCATCCCAAGAGCATGTGTAGGCAATGCCTTGCAGAGCTGTGTCGGCTGTCGACCAACTGAACCTCACTAATTGTGGATAACCAAATACAGGATCAATTTGCTCCTTAATGAACTTTTTAGTAACTGGATCTGCAAAAATTGATAAACAATACAATAACGTGGTTCAGAAAGTGTTAAGAATGTACATAACATGTATAAGAGCTAAAATATTATACTATCATTGTAAAACTACAAATGCAAGTGATGTAATTTAAACAATAGATTTTTTCATGTATGATTTCTTACCTCCCGGATACCCACTACCAAATCCATCTTGCTTCATATCAAGACCTTCTCTAAACTTCCAAACCTTCAGAGCATGATCTCTGGAGACTTTAGCAGCTATACTTGCAGCAGATACAATAGGATATGTTGAATCAGCTTTTTTAGCCACCTGTTGATACAAAATTAAACATTGATTTCAAAATTATTCCTTCATTCACTGAGTAATGAGTATTTTATAGAAATTGTATATTCATGAACCGGGCGATTTTTTTAAACATAAAATACCATGTTTAGTAAAATAGTCATAATTCTTTCTTTATAAAGCAAGAAGAAAATGAGAATCTCAAATATTAATTGAAGTCTTTTTCCTTAAATGGACCATAAGGGTATAACAATTATACGTTTTTATTCAGCTGAACTGTTAACCAATTACCCGACTCTATTTAAAATGGGAAATATTGAAAATATGAGGAAATTTTTTAATGACACGAAAAGAAAAAATCTCAAGCAGTGTTTATAGAATCTCAATGATGAAGAAATGTTTTGTTTGGCAAATAAACTGTTTAAAATAGGGTATTAATATTGATAGTCAGATTTGCAAAAAAACAAAGTGATACTCACAGTTATTTTATAGTCAGGAAATATCAATGAAAGTTTGGCTTGATACTTCTCTGGAGGTCCAACTGTATCCACATAGACCTCTGCTATGTTAACCCCTGAATCTCCTGCCTTTTTTATAAGAGCAATAGCAGAATTCATAGAAACCTACAAAAAAAAAAGTAACATATAAATGAAAACCAAAAATATTCATTCTTAAATAGGATTTATCAAACAAAGTGTAACACATTGTAGTATCGTAACTATTTTTCATATAAAATCTATTTTGGTGAATATTTCTGACTCTAGAATATTGAACAGTTTCACAAAATGACACATGAAGAAGGCTAATATTCACCACACGCTGAGCATCGAAAATATACGCTTTCGGCAGTAGTGTGCTGCTATGGGTTTGCACCTGCAGAGCCGGTTTCTAAAATAATTTCAGTTTAGAGAGCCGATTCCTAAACCTGTTGTGGTTATTAGTATACCTGTAATTTTTGTGATTTTGGATCTGAAAATTCTTGGAAGAGCTAAAAAAAACTAGTCACGCTAGAAATTTCTGGGTGTTTGAAATTTGTTGAAAATCCAAAAATTGCCGACTAATGTGCGAGCCAGTTAATGAATTTTTAGCACACCACTAGCTTTCGGAGCAATGAGTGTTACAGAGTAGCATAGCTGACCATTTGAAACAGAGTTTTTGAATACAAAAAATGAAAAAGCAATGTTGGACCTGGATGGTTGTTTCAGTAAATATCCCAAGAGAATTTGAATCATACCTGTTACTTATGATAATTTATAATATTCACAGAGCATATTCTGATAAAGTATGTTAGTAACAAGATTTGGTAAGTGGCAAAAAGAATGACGAACTTTATTGAGTCAACAATATATCTCATGGTGCCCATATTCTGCTGGTCCTGTGACAGAGTTATCAATGCTTTCGGGCTTTGTCAACTCGATCAATCGTTCATGATTTCAAATCTAAAAATGGATAAATCCATAAATGGATTTATATCTAAGGGGCATGGGATGTGTGTGATGTTTGCATCCTTTTCATCTTTTAACCCTTTGATGAGTATTGCCATACCCGTACGGCGGCGTAGCTTGACGTCAATTATCTATTGCCATCCTCATATTTTTTATTGAATTTTTGTTATTTCTTCAGATATAGTTACTAGACACATCCACCAGTGACTTTTGGCTGCCACATTATTTTTATTGTGTGTTGCAAATGAAGAAAAGGTTTTTTAATAAAGGGTAACATTTGTAAACAAATCAGTAGCCATATAATATTGAGCGTAAAATTCTATTTGGGATTGATTCCTTCCTGGAATCAACATCTGTAGAGCGGCAAATGTAGACACATGAGAGCAAAAAAGATCTTGACACAAAAGCGAAGTAATAGCTTCTAGAAAAATATTCAAAAGTAATAAAGAACTAGTTTACTTTACATTTTTAACAATGAGTTTTATAATTTAAAAAAAATATTTACTTCTTGAAATAAAAACTAATATTCTTCTCAGATTGGTTTGTATCCAAAAAAAAAAAGGTGATATTTTTGAGTGCGGCAATACTACAAATAATCAAAATATAAGAAAAAACCTAATTTAATCAAAATTAGCTAACCGCTCAAAGGGTTAAGATGAGTCTACTGTTCCATGAACTCTCTATTAATAATAGAACTATACCAATGTGTCCTTGTTTCATGAAATATAAACAATAAAGTTCGCCAAACCTCATTAAGGGAGATCTTGGATCGTCTGAACATACTGTTGCAGATGAAATTTGGCGATATAATTTCAACAGCCCATCCGACAGCAGCTGTCGACACTTCATCACTCGCCATCTTCTCAAATATAGACTCTCTTTTTTCTTCTGTCAGAACTTTTGAATCAGCGCATCCTAGATTTTTTAAAATTTCTGTCTTTGAAATGGGACAGAAAGCTATCCCATAAACCATTGGTCCTGCAAAAAATCATAAAATTTCTCTATAAATATTAGAAACTACGGTAAATTTGTCATACTTCATCGTACGGACTATTGCGGCGAAAAACTTCACAAACTGAGCTAAAAACCACTCCACGATTTAAAATTATTATCTGAGATCATGGGAATCGCGTTAAAACCACACATTATTAAGAAGAACACTGATAAATAAATTATATAAAGTATGACTTCATCGCATGGACTATTACGGCGAAAAACTTCACAAACTGAGCTAAAAACCACTCCACGATTTAAAATTATTATTTGAGATCAGGAATCGCGTTAAAACCACACATTATTACGAAGAACACTGATAAATTAAGCGAAATACGAAACATTTCGGAGGATTTCGCTTAATTTATCAGTGTTCTTCGTAATAATGTGTGGTTTTAACGCGATTCCCATGATCTCAGATAATAATTTTAAATCGTGGAGTGGTTTTTAGCTCAGTTTGTGAAGTTTTTCGCCGCAATAGTCCGTACGATGTAGTATGACAAATTTACCAAAATTTGTACGAGCGATGGTGTAAAAGCAATTGTTTTATATTTTGTCAATTGATTTCTTTGAATGAGTTCTCAATTTATAGTATATATTCGAAAACATTGCAAAACTTTCCCGCCATAATCTTACCTAAGACAGGACCCCTGCCCGCTTCATCTACTCCCAAAACGCAAGGCTCGTCCTTGCATAATTGAGGAATGTCACTGAAATATGTTAAATTAGATGAATTGTCATGGTAAGCTATAAAAGGGCCTAGGTTATTTAAAGAGTCAATCTTAGTTGGTTTCACATCGATTTGAATATCTGACATGTTTGAACATAAAATTCGAACTGTCACTAAGCGATATGCAGTGCTGCCCGTATATTTGAAAAATTGTCTATGGTATAATAATTGCTCTTGTATCAATTTATTGCAATCTTCTGTATGTATTCTGAGTATCTTGAAATACAAGTTGCTTGCAAGTATTTTTCGTTTTCTGTTGACTTTCATTTAGAAAAAAAATGTTTTTTTTTCCTTGTACATATACGGTTATAGTACACAAATGTATCATTTTACTCGTGAGGTCTGGCACGAAAGTCCACAACGCTAATCGCTGCGCCATAGGACCCAAATAAATTTTTGCTTTAACTTAGAGATTTATAAGTACAGTAAGTCCTCGACTTAAGGTTTTCGCGTAAGTCGAACAAACCTTAAATTTGAGAAATTTCATATGATATGTGTCATAATAGAACTACATGTATAAATAATCAATAAAACAATTGTTTATAGATAATAATATTATTTATTCAGTAAAGTATATAAATCTATTTATTCAGCTTTAAGTAGATTACTTATTAAAATACTGGTCCAGTTTTGTTTGCCTTGTAGCCCTTTTCTTTTCTTCATAAATGATAGTATATCATGAAATAGCATCATGCACTGCTTTTGAAACTTTTGCAAATCGTTCTGAATCAGGGTCTTGAGCCTCGAAACCAGCTAAACCATTTTCGATCATGCTTAAATTTTCAGCCATCTTCTTGGTTTCAAATAGCTTTGGTTCTTCATTTTATCACTGTTTGGAATTGTTAGGGGTTATGGATCAATGTTGTGAAGGAAAAAATCAAGCGCGACACTTGTAAATAAAGATCAGCAAAGTAAAAAATGCATTTTTTTTAAATCGCGTAAGTTCGAAATCACGTAAGTCGAGGACTTACTGTACAGTGGAACCTTTTATAACGAGACTAATTCTTTATGTGAAACACTCGCTAAGCATAACAGTTTTTCCTATATAAAACATTGTAAAACACAATAATGCGTTCCATGCCAAAAAATATCATATTTTTTTTATATTTGTAACGTTTATTCAAATAAAATTACATGCTTATAAATTGTTAAGGAACTTATGCGATTTCGATTCCTAAAATGCGATTTCGATTTGCAAAAAACCAATAAAAAATCGACTAGTTTATTATTTATGACAAATAATTAATTCTTTTTTACTAGAAAGCTGTTTAGATACATTTGTTTTTGCCAACACCTCGAAATTGGGTGAAAATGTGACAGCATTATCATTGAATAAATTTGTAAAACGTATAGCCACCTCTTTATTAGGGTGATGCTTCTCAATATACAATGCAACAGTTTCCCATGCTTTCAGTATTTCTCTTATTGCGCCAGAAGATTGTTGCTCTGCTTCTTCCTCCTCCTCCACTAACAAACTCTCCTCCATAACTTCTTGTTGTGAAAAACAATGCAACTCTATAAGCTCTTCAGTGGTCAGCTATTTTCTATGCTCTTCCACAAGCTCATCAATATCATTCTTATCTACCTCCAGTTTCAAGGCCAAAGTTCAGTGGCCAAAGACACAATCTCGTTGACTGTAGACTCCACAGATACTGTTTCAAGCCTCTCAAAATTACATTTGAAAATGCTTTCTGGCCAAAGCTTCTTCCAAGCAGAAGTGAGGGTCCTCTTGGAAACCCCTTCCCATGCCTTGTCAATCATCTTGAGGCAAGCAACGATGTGAAAGTGATCTTTTCAAAACTCTGCGTCACTCGTTATGTGAAATATCGCTCGTTAAGGGAGCATTTTTCACAATCTGTTTTGCTGGATATGCGAATTACTCGTTATTAGTGGTGCTCGTTATGAGAGTTTCCACTGTACTTTGAATAAACAGTTTTTGGTAGCTTATATTTCCGAATAATAATATCAGGAATGATTGTTATACTTAAAAGGTGAAAAATAATTTGGGTCAATAAAAATATGATATTAGTAAAAAATATAGCTTTTTATTCATAGAAAAATAACAATATATTATTGTAACATGAAGTAATATCATTATTATTCTGACATTCTTAAAATGTGTCTATTACAAAATATCTTATAGCAATAACAATAATAATATTTGAAATGGAAGTAAGGATATTTCTCGGGCTTAACAATAGTTATAAATGATTTTTAATATCATCGACTAGAATTCAATATGAGACAAATTGTTCACAAGAATTAGAAGGTTTTGAGTCTGAGAATACTAAAATAAGTTTTCTACTGGAATATTTTAAACCCAAATTGTATGTATATGGTAGAACTACAAGACATTATCTGACATGGAGACGATTAAGAAACGAACTTCCTCAGAAAAAGTTCAAAAAGAGAGTTACTAATATTTTTTTTTGTTAATGTATTATATTCTGTTAAATTAGAAGCTTATGTAAATATTGATTTTTATACTAGTATATTAGTAAAATTATTCTAAGGTATATTTGATTAAGGAAACAATTAGTGATTCAGTTCAATGATTATTACTCAATAAAATGAAAACTTGCGGGTAAAATAAAATAATCATTTTGCTGTCGTCAGTGTTTAATAGCTATGAATGTTAACCACATTAATTTGTACTGTGGTCAATGAATAAATAATTTATAGCATGTATTCCACATTTTTTGTCATTTTATCTACCCGTGTGTCTTAAGTACAATGTTTGGTATTGTGTTTGATTACTTTTTTAACACTAATTATTCAATAATCTTAACCTATAAACCTCTCCCCCTTTGTTATGATTACATAGTTTTGTTTTAATCCTTATCCTTTTAAGCTTTCTATCTAATTTCTTGACGAAATGTAGATGTAAAATTAATATGGAATGAAACAGCCAGATTAAATCCTAATTATTTTAGATACCGTGTTGACATACTTCTAAAATATTAAACATGTAATGAAACCACCCAAGCTACCACATTTCAAGATGTTTGACAGATCATTTTACATGCTAGTTAAATCACTGTGAGGTTGATATTATAATCATTTGTATCCTTGCCTAAAAGTACAATGAAAAAATAGAAGATATAGCAGAAGTCTTCAATTACACATAACTAACACTTCAGTAGCTCAGTCTAAAATACATACTAATAATTTAAAAATATATCATCAGTATTATGTCAAATAAGTACTCAAATATGTGAGAAAAGATATTTTTTCTATAAATTTATCTACTTACAAATATCATTAACAAAAATAATTCCCAAAAATGAAATATGAATTTCACAGATATGATAAAAAATAAATTTATCTAATAAAACTATAATGTTTTACAAGAAAGAATGTGTTAATTTACTAATTTACTATTCAAAGTTACCCAAAACCAATTTTCAATATTTGCCAGTGAAAAGTTTTTTATTATTTATTTCCATTTCTCCACTTAATATTTTTAAGAACAAATAATAGTCTGCAGTGTAGGTGTATTCAACTTTTAAATTATTGTTTTCATAATATCCAATTTAGTGTTAGTTCTTTATGAAATATCTGAAGGCTACGCTTCGTGCCAGTAATTTCGGAAAATATTACATTTCATTTGCTAATCTTTATAAACTTGTAATGAAGCTTAGATCAGTATGGTATCTGGTATGCAGTTGTTCAATTTAAAAATGTATACATTATATAAGTATGTCTAGACTTAAAAGAGAGACTAAACCGTATTCCGTAAAACTTTTGACCTGTACGGCCCATGAAAAATCAGAAAATTGATAAGTTGGTCCTACTATAAATAGGTTATGCATCACTGCTGTAAACTATATTATAATATATGGCAACCAGTTGACTCAGTCATGATCATCACTGAGAGAATAAGAAACAAGGGTTTGGTTTCAGCAAAATAATTCCTCCACCCATCCTTATCCAGTGTGATTGTTTTCTATCTTGATAGAACAAGAAACATGTAAAAATAAACAATTATTTACGAGAGATTACGACAAAAAATATAAGATTTGAAAGAATAATTAAAAATAATTAACAAGCACAACCAAAGAATCTGCAATGAATATAAAATTGAAAAACAATAAATAAATGGCATTGTTATTTAGCCAAAAATATATTTTTTATCACAGAAAGAAACTTAAACACCGATAAAATTGTCATAGCAATTACCCATTTAAAAAAATAAACAAAACTGATATTATAATTATAAAACAATTACAATTCAAGGTAAAAATATTAAAATATAGCTAAGCTTTGATCTATTGCTATTCGATACATGACTAATCGTGACGTAATTTTTTGTAAAAAAAAATCTCAATGTATATATTATAGATATTGCACATATTTATTATTATATTGTTTTTAATTCAATCTCTCAAGCTCCCTTTCAGAGATTAAGGATGGAGGTGTGAGGCTAGGACACGACTAGTAGTAAGCGAATCGCTTTCCCTAGGCTAACTGAAAAATCAATTCACCTGCGGGGATTTTGAGAACGTGGAAACCGCAACTGAAGAATGACGTAGACCACTGAAAAAATTGTATATGAGGTAATATATAACAGATTCCATTCAATCATTGATTGAAAAGTAAAACATCTGCCAGCAGTTTCAGAGACAAAAATTTAATTATGATCAAATTATTGACTGGGTGTAATAAGGGCACAGTGAGTTTTTAAGTGTTTTTTACACAAACAATCAAGTGTTTGTGAAAAACATATAAATATAAATGCAAACGTGTTATTAAATAGCAACGACAATATAATTAATTGTTCATGTCATGTGGTTGGACACAGTGGCGGCCGGTCAATGTGGCATTCGATCAATGCACCCCTTGTATATGCAGGGGCGGTTATATTTCATGAAATAATATTCAAACATAACATTTATATCATTCACTCATTTAAATTCTTCATGTATTTATTGCCATAATAAATATTTTAGAAAAAAATATTTTATTTTATTTAAAATTTTATTGAATTTAAAATGAGGGAATGGTATAAATGTTATTTTTGAATATTATTTCATGAAATATAGCCGTCCTTGCATATACAAGGGATGCATTGATCAAATGCCACATTGACCAGCCGCTACTGGTTGGACACAGTGGTGTAGGAAGGGGTCCTGCCGTCGATCCTAGGCGATTCTTGAATTTACCGCCCCCAATATTTCCTCTTTTTCTTTTTAATCACATCTACTATTTTTTATCTATGAACTAGAAGTTTTTGCTACAGGTGGCTTCATTTTTTTTATGTATAAATATAGTTTCTTGAAAAATATTCTATTTTTTTGTGCCGCATGGGGCGATCCGCCCCTAATGCACCCCCCTTGCTACGCCACTGGTTGGACATATATAATATTTAAAAAATATACAGTTAAAAGACATAAACAAGTCATCAAGAATCCACTGCATTTTATCTAGAGAAGTATATTAATTAACTTTAGAGGAAAAACTTGAATCTTATTTCAGTCAGCATTTGGAAGATATAATATGAGAACATTGTACAGAATTTTTCAAATACGGCTGCAGTTCTTTGAAAAATACTATTGGCATTTTTGTAACGTTCATTGTTGACAGAAATCAAACAACACTTCGCCATGACGGTGAAGCCGCACATTTGCTCTTGTGTGCCGAGAGCGAATTCAATACTTCGGATCAGGTCGTTAGTTTTGAGAACCAGAAGTGTTTGACGATCCATGTTCTCCAGACATGAAGCAATATCACTCATCACATCAGGAAGTTGCGATTGGAATTGGTTTTTCTAGAAGAATACAAAAGCAGTAATTATTAATCATGCAACATAAAGATACTATTTTAGTTTTAATATTTCGTGAAGCATGTAAGTGTTCTACAATAGAGCCAAAACAACAACAAAGCAAAATATTTTAAAATACCTATTTTTTTTCACTCACCTCTTCAAAAATGTTATACAATTGAACTTGATTATTAAGATGAAGATGGGACTGACTAAATTTGCTCGTTATATCAGAGAATAGGTATTTTTTAATGCTTACACCCGTTACACACATATTACATTTTTCTGTCAATCCACTTTTCTTATAAAATTTAAAATTGATGCTTGTTTCATTGTTTTCACTATGATTGTTCTTAAATTTCCTCTCAAAGCACTCAACCCATTAAAATAATCTTGGGTGGTCTCAGTGCTCTGTGTAAAAAAATTGACAGCTCGTCCAATATATCATGAGCTCTAGAGATCATCGTTACTGATTTGGATTTCTCAATTTGGGATGCGGAGCAGTTATCAACTAAAAGGAGGATTTTTTTCTTCCTGGATAGCTCGTTACAGTCAGAAACATACTTCCGGAAAATATCAGAAGACATCCGTGCCTTTTTGTTTGCTGTATATTTGACGTAATCCCTAAGCGTATCTGATCCCGGAGGCATCGGTATAGTTAACTGTCCGGTCGGATTTTATTGCTTTGGGTAGAAAATGTTGTTTTTAAACAATCGATACTTTTACAGTTGTAAGAAAATTTTTCCTCAGTATGCCTTAGAAAAAGCTCGTTACAAAAGTGAATAAGTGTATGGAGAAAACCATAAACTAAAATGTCAACGCATGTTTCCTCATTACATCTGAGATCTCGCTATTTCCGTAATCATAATAACCAAGTTCGACTGTATGTAATAAATTCTTAACCAATTAATAAAATATGCTTACTTCTTCTTGTCCTGGTTTAGAACGGTCAATTCCTTTGACAATCGTATTCCACGGTCGGCCAGTCACCATACAGGCAAAGACCCCGTATAAATTATCTTTTATCCCAAGCAAGTTGGCATATTTTCGCATTGCTTTTCGGTCTCTGTTAATAACACTAAGCCAGAATTGGGAATAATCGTAACGAAACTTATCCGTTAAATCCTGTAAAAGTAAATCAGAAAATTCATCCGATCTATGGTAATTAAGGATTGTTGGTTTTATTTCTTATACGCTGAACGCTTTGTACTTGTGTTTTTATTTGACAGCAAAATAACTAATTGAATGATTATTATCTAAATTTATTGAAAATGAGAAATAGTACATAACTAAAAATTTTAATACCATAGGATGTGTATTATGATTTTATTAATGGGAGGGAATTCAATTAAAAAATCAATTTATGAAACTGTTAACGCTGGGACTTGAACCCATGAGCACTGTAGCCAAAGCCAACGACGTTGACCACCTGACCACGGACCCGGCAATACTTATTAGGTCAAAAAGAGTATTTATATTTGATGCAAAAAAATATTGTTACGATACATGGTAAAGGGGATTAGACATGCATTAGAACTTACCGCATATAATCCATGATCCAACAAAAAGACACTAACTTCTTTGTCTCCTGGATTCTTTTTTACTAATATATTTCCTGGATGAGGATCACTGTGGACAAATCCATTCACGAATATCATGTGGGAATATAAATCGCCCAATTTTCGGGATAGGTCATAGGGATCAATTTTATTGGCCTGTAACATAAATTATAACACAGAAAAGGGTTATTTTGAATTGCTCAAAAGGAGTGCAGTCTTTTTTAGGGGTATGTGATTTTACTTTTTACATTTTTAGCACAAGAGTGGTGCTGCTGAAATTCAAATTGCATACCGTTGGTAATTTTCTGTAACTTCATATCTCAAAAAGTACAAATTTTCAGGAGACGCATGAATGTACTTTATTCTATCGCTATAAAACATCACTGGAATGATTTCGTACTCAATATCTTTGAGGAAGTTAATAAGTATGGAAATAAAGACGTTTTCATCCATGCCATCCTCTCCTTTGTGTTAAACATGGCCATATTATTTTCCAACGTTTCTGTATTAGGTTAAATAAAGCATGAAATATTTTTTCTTTTTGGGATACAAGTTTAAGTACTATGTGTGTATTGAAATCCTGAATTAATTACACCAAAAAACTTAAACTAACAAAAGTTGAGATATGTGCTAGTAGAAAATTGACAATATGAAGATGATACAATCTGTAAATCCTTGCAAGACGAATGCATGCATTTTTTTGTGTGATTGTATCTTAGTTCTTTTGCATTACAATCAGTTAAAATGTAAACAAAATTTTACTTGGAGGGTGATAATAAATTTTACAGGTAATAAAGAAGGAAATGGCTCCCATAGGGTTGAGAATTACTGATCTAATGCATACCTTTATATACTCATAGTCATTGACTTGTCCACCGTCCACATATTCCATTACAAGAATCCTTTTAGTGGTGTGTTCCCAAAATATTTTTGGTACTTTTAACCATGAATAGTCTTTAAACATCCCAGAGAGCTTTTCGGCATTGTGCCCTTCCTGTTCAAAGTCCAATTCACGGTAAATATTCTTTTTTGTTTCGTCAACCAGCCACTGCATTTGAAAATCAGGGAACACCCATGACATTATTTTAATGATGCCCTCCATAATCTTAAGATCAACGTCGACATTTCCTCTGACAAAATAATGCTGCACTTTGACGGCAACGGGGGTGCCATCTTTTAACTTTGCTTTATGTACTTGAGCCAACGATGCAGTTCCAAGTGGAGAAGGCTCAAAATCATCGAAGATTTCCGTTGCCTATCAAATAAAAGTTGTTTAAAATCCATGAAAATTAATACAATAAATTAAATCACAGGTGGCAATGTAAAATAGTTTTATAATTTGTTTTCTGTGTTAGACAGTTAATTGCAAAGCTTCAATATAAAATCAGGTATAATTCCAATTTACTTTATAAAAGTTTATTACAATCAAGTCTAAATTTGAGTATAAGTTCTTTTAAATCAAATATTATTTTTACCCATGCTTGATAAAGAGTAGACATGCACAACCATTTTTTTTAGAGGACCATGTAAAAACAATTATGATGGTTTCGAGTCGCAAAGAAAAATTAAATTTAAAGTTCGCTTAATCTTTCTTGTAAACAAAATACGTTCCACTAAAATAGCCATGCAAAAACAGCATTTAAAAAAGATTTAGTAAATATAAATAAATGAAAGATAGGTTTCATCACATTAATTGACTGCATTATTTTGAAACAGTGCAAAAAGAGTAATAGGTTTACTGGTAGGTTCTACTGTATTATGAGTTATTTTTAAAAATAAATGCTATCAAATGTACAGAAAAAAATATTGTGTTAATTAGTATATTGTCTTAATAAAGCAAATTGAATGAAAGATTCTTTTCAAACGAATCGCCGTGGCCAATTCACTTGCATTCTGCAAGTCGCCATTCTTCATTTCCTTTGCTTAACAGCTTAACGACCGCACGTTTTTTTTTATAGAATTTCACCTGGCGGACGGGCAATTTTGCGAAAAATTCTCAAAAATCGTAATTTACTAAATTCACTATAATTTGTAAACCAATTGAGATATCTTTACCAAATTTAATTTTCTTAGCTTCCAGGTACTTCGCCTATACGCATATATGAGTCCGCCGGCCAGCAACCTTTGTTTTTCAAAGACTCAAATACGCGTCCGCGGTCGTTAAGGTGTTAATAACAGCGACTTTGGTGAGTAAGATTAGACAAATGGAACAAACCTCTTTTTTCAAATCTTGCTTAATCACTTTATAAAGCATTTTGACAGTATTCGAAGGTGCATCTTTGTGCAGTATCCTCATTGTATGAACATACTCAACAGGTAGCAGATAATCCAAGGCACCTATATGCTGACCTACTTTTATGTATACACCTTTATTTGTTTTGCACAAGTCTAGGAGTTTATTAGCAGCTATTTTATGAACATGGCACTTGAGGGCTTTGTATTCGCCGGAGGATTTATCCAGGGGTTTATTTAATAGCTCTGTTTTATAAATTTTGCCGATACTAAAAGCTGTCGACAATGTTCTTACTATTCTTACAATCGCAATCGAGTTTATTTCATAATCATTACTGTGTAAGCTAGCGAATCCACCAACCGCAGCAGTAGCTAATATTCCACGTTTGAAATATTTCCTTAACATTTTTCACTTGTGTAAAACATGAACACTACTCGTTCCTACTTTAAGTATCACAAATTTAATATTTCTAGGTGAACTTAAATATTAGAAAATATGCACAAATATATTATACACTTAACAGATTGGTGTAGTACTAGACATGCTCTAATGAGGATATATATTTTAAAAGAATACAATTTTCTCTTTATTATGCAAATAGGTGACCTTTATTGCGAAACGTTTTGATTATTTGACATTTATGTGACCATAGACTAAAATACTTAATTTGACATGCTTGAAATATATTATCTTCTTCTTTTATTGAAAATTTTTCAGCGATGAACGGCATGTAAAGGGGTAAACTTGTTATTCAATCTCTTTTATTAAAAAAATATGTTGTTTTACCTACCCGTCAGGTACAACTATTTATCTTTAATGAAACAACTGATATCACAATTTATAAATATGTACGTGACAAATAAACTTTACGACAAAAGAGTAATATCAGAATGGTCAGTAATACAAAAATAACGATGTATTTAATTAAAAACATCCAATTCACTTGAATTCAAAATTACAGCAAAGCAAATATAAATACAATTATTTTGTAATGTGATTCCAAAAGTAAAACTTATACATACCATTTCTTTTGTTTTCATTTGTAAAAATTAGATAGTTCATCATAATTAATGTTTTTGTATAAGTTTTTCTAACTACATAGAACCTTGATTTTCCGGATTAATTGGAGATTAATGAAATCCGGATAACGAAAAATCAGGATAATCGAAAAAATCATTATTGACTTTGAAAGGTAGTAAGGTTCTATACAAAGAAAAATCTTAGAATGTGTAGTACAAATATTTACCCCTCAACAATTCCTCTTTGTCTTCTTGATCTTGTCCCACTGAGTCAGATTTTTCTTTAATTGTCTTCATACCATTAAATATTTGGAATCTAAAATCGTTTGATGCATTCAGCACACATTGAACATCAGGCTATTAAGTTTCTGCCTTTCTGGATTTAATAACCTTCTAATCTAATGGTCTTTGCGTTGACACATCTAAAGAATTCAAACTCTCTTCAACCATGTACCAACCAACCGTCTCCTATACTAATTTCCTTGTGGAAGTTGCTAACTTTTCTTCACTATTTTTGAATGCCAACAATAATCGTCGAAGCATCTGTTTTTGATATAAGTGATTGGATGTTTCAATTATACAATGATCAATAGATAACAACTAATAAGTTGTATTACGGACTAAACATTTTGTGGATTCTTTTAACAGCAAACACGTTATTTGCAGTACATCCATAAAATTTGTGTAAATTTGAACAATCCGGAAGATGGAGGTCCGGATAATTGAGGTTCTACTTCCAATGTGGAGCATATGGGTTTCAAATGGAGTGTATTTTGACATAAGTTTCTAAAGAGAGTGATTGTTACTTAGATGCTCAAACTTTTCATCAGACTGATGAAAATGTAAAATATTTCACTTTACAAAACAAATGTGGCCATCTCCATCACACATGAAACAGAGTAAATTACCGTTTTTCATTATCAGGTTAATTTAACCAACGAGTCCATATTGTGCTACTTTATAATATTGTTATTAATTATTGATAAATGTGGTAGGAAATTATTTAATCTAAGGGCTAAAAGAAAAGTATTTAAATACAAAATAGGACACATCATGAAAATTAAAAATTATTCAATTCATACATATCACAAAGGAAGAAGTGTCTCTAGAAATATACATTATCTCTGTGGATTCATAATTATTTTCCTGATATCTTGTAAGATAAAAACAATCTTATTCAGATTTTTACACATGTAGTATCTACCAACTTGTGAAAACACTGATGAAAGGTTGGGTATATAATATATGAATATAATTTATAAAAATACATCTGTCTAATTGATTTTTCTATCTGTTTAAGCACATAGCACAAAGCTGTGCTTGCGATCAGTGCACACAGAGAGTGTAACCTAGAGCAGTGCTTCCCAACCTGTGGGCCGCGTAGGATTTCTCGCAGGGGTCGCAAAATTCAGTAGAAAGTACAAATATCTATATATTTAAGTCTGTCAAATCGGTGCTTCCGATATTGGGGGCCATGGAATTTTTTAAGGGGGTCGCGGGATTGAGAAATTGGATTCCAGGAAAAAGTATAGCAAATCGAGGATTTCGAATTCGTCGGTGAGCTAAAAAAAAACGAGTTACGGAGACAATTTAGGAGAGCTGCGGATTATTTTTTTTAGATTTAGGGGGCCGTGGAACGAAAAAAGTTGGGAAGCACTGGCCTAGGGGTCTGCACGGGTTGTACAAAATTGTACAAAATTACCCGGTCCGAGCCCGACCCCATGCCTAATACCACACTTGTTACCTGAACCCAACCCGAAGCCCAGATGTATACTTTTCAGCCCGAAAAGAACCCATTTTTTACAAATTTACGATTCTCTATAGAACTGGTAATAATTAAAATTATCATGGCCGTCTTATGACACGAACATAGTCTGAAATATTTGTCTAAAGAAATAAATTCCTTACTCGGGCCTGACCCAAGCTCGAATCTCAATTGCGCTTACCTATTCGAACCCAGCCCGGGCCCATGCAGACCTCTAGTGTGACCGTATGTTGATAGGTAGCTGTGTAGGTATATTACTAGTGATGAATAAAACTCTCATTTTTGATATATTATTATAAAATTATTTTATTACTAAGCCTAAAATATGTACAACATTGATGAAAATAGTTTGGTCAAAAACTTTTTTTGGATACTATATTTCACACCAACATATATTGTCTAATAGTCTCCGCAGATGATGAACAATCAGAATATATCAATGACAAATTTCAATGAATAAACAAGTTTATCACAGAACATGTTATTACAAATCAATGACATCAGTTCTAGATTCAATAAGTGTTTTTAGTCAAGTTACTTTACATATTACATTCAATATTCAAATGAATCTTGTATTTTGAAAACGTTACATTTTTTACCAAAAAATGAGTGAATTATGCAAACATCTTCAGAATATCTAAACACACAAATATAAAATGAAAACACTTCATGTATGTAATTAACATATTTTAGAGCATTGCAAAAATGCATATATTTCCATAATGTAACAAATTCACATTAGAAAAAGTGGATTTAATCAAAATATATAACCTCGAAGAAAAAAACATGTTTTTCGATTGAATTCAAGAGACATCTATTTTTCACTCTCCAAAATGCATATTTTTCCATAACGTAACAAATTCACATTAGAAAAGGTGGATTTAATCAATATAACCTTGAAGAAAAAAACATGTTTTTCGATTGAATTCAAGAGACATCTATTTTTCACTCTCCGAAATGCATATATTTCCATAATGTAACAAATTCACATTAGAAAAAGTAGATTTAATCAAAATAACCTTGAAGAATAAAACATGTTTTTCGATTGAATTCAAGAGAGATCTATTTTTCACTCTCCTGAACAATAACAAAAGTGTGACTCATAACGATTTTAAAATACACGATTCAAATAGTCCTATTGCTATTATTAGCGATCAGTTTTTTTTCAATAATTTATATCGATAAATGCGGTGATTTCCAACCTTTATGTTACTGCGCCTCCCTTTGAAGAAAAAAATATCTTTGCGCCTCCCCATTCTTTATTTCATATAGTAATAAAGACACGTTTATAGGCTAAATACATATTTTGGACCGTTCCCTTTGTAATAGTCAACGCCTCCCCGGCGAGCCTCCCAGGTTGGAAATCCCTGGAGTAATGTGTTTATTGTTTATATATTTTTTTGACTCATCTTCCACCATATTTTTGAAAGTTTTTTGTATTTTTATTTTGTTCCAAATTGATATAAAAAAAATGTTTTTTGCATGTATCGAGCGTTATGGTAAAACAGATATGTTTCTACTACTAAGCATTGAAACTTAAAAATTGCTTCAAATATCAATTCAAAATCGGAATATTTGAAATTTAACCTATTATCCTTCCACTACTTCTTTTATGATGAAAGTTTTCCAAAGGATTAGTGTTGACAATTTTAAAATCTCTGCTGGAAGTTATTTTGTTGGTTATTGGCATTCTGCTGTTGAGAATTGTTGTACATCATTTGCTGTTGTTGCTGATGCTGCTGTTGTTGCTGATGTTGATGGAAATCTTGTTGCTGTTGCTGCTGCTGCTGTTGTTGAGATTGTTGATTGTTGCCGACACGTGGCCTTTTCGCTGCATTTCCTCCTGAGTGGTGGTCGTGTTGAGAGTTTGCCTGTTGTTGGGCCTGCAATGACATTGCATATTTAACAAAAATTATACAATAATAAAAATATCTAACCAAAGACTTTATAGTTACAATCATTACTCGACGCACACAGTATTATCCATTATCCTATGACCATTTTCAAGGTAAGTGAAAAAAAGTGCAATGTTTAATAATGTTACTGTGATACTTGAGAAAAAAATTAGCAGATAAAATACAGTTATGTACATTTAATAATGCAACATGTCTTTCGTTAATAAGCCATTACACATTATATTATATAGATGTACTAATTATAACACTGTAGAACTGGTTAAATGATAAATATGATAATGTCTGGAAGTAAATGATGTTAAGAAAGCTTTGAATTTATAAATGTTGGCACACACGTTTTGTTGCTGCTGCTGCTGTTGTTGCTGCTGTTGTTGCTGTTGTTGCTGCTGCTGCTGTTGTTGCTGTTGTTGCTGCTGCTGCTGTTGCTGTTGCTGCTGTTGATTTTGTCTTGCCTTTGATTCAGATTTGTCTTCTTGATCGTCATCCGTTAGGAATTCACGTTTAGGGTAAGGTATTGGGCATCCGGCAAAAACATCCTGTGAAAGACGTCGAAACATTACTAATGAATAAATTGTTTTTTTATTTTTTTGATAGCCAAGGAATATTTAATATTTATAACGTTAATATGCAGATGTTTTAGTATTATAAAAATAGTCTAGCTTTGTGATGAATCTCCAGTTAACAGCTGTCAATCAAGTTTTTTCGCTTTCCTGGTTGAGTTTAATGAATGCATTGGTCACTCATGACTCATAACTGTGTATGAGTACAATTCCACTTGACTTGAAAGTGTTTCGATTTTAAAAGTGTAAATTGATTTTATATTTGGCAGCCAACTACCTTATTCAGCAAAATTAAAATATAGAGCCCTTTGTCTTGAGCAAGCCATTGGATGACAAGAAAACTGAAGTTATACCTGCGTAGGCAGAGGATCCTCAGTAAAGTAGGCATCGTGCATAGCTTGCTCGGAGGTAATTCTGCGGGCAGGGTCCATCAAGAGAAGTCTTTGCAGTAGGTGGAACGCTCTGCTGTCTGGCTTGATCTTGTGCCGGTCCATGTACTTGCTCAGCGAGCAATTCTGGTAACTTCTCGCATAAGGAAAACGGCACAACACACAGATAAAAAGCAAAGAACATTATAAAACTCAGAGCTCAACAATCACACCTGACATCCGACTCTGATTGTTGCTCTGCATCTCTGGACATTGTAGGAGTTTACCGTTTGAAATCAATCTTAACCATGATTTAAAATAATAATATTTATTTACCAGGTAAAGCTAAAAGTAATGTTGTAGTTTATCGTGGTGCCTGATGATACCCTTACTATGTTTCAAAGCTACATTTTCCTTCAGCTTCCAAATATTCGTAATGAATGGGAACCTTAGAATCCCATCAAATGCAGAACATCCCACATGTGGCCCGCTGTGGTCTAGTTGGTTAGATCTTGCTCTACCGACCAGGCGGGTCTGGGTTCGATTCTCGGTAAGGTCAATGTCAAATTTAGATTTGTTCTATTTAAATTTGAGACCTAAGACATGGGTGTTTGTGATGTCAATTTACCTTGAGTTTATCTCGAGTGACTTACAATACTAAAATTCCCATCGAGTTTTTCTCGTATGATCTTTCAACTTTAAAATATTTGGCACATTGGCGTTAGCTGTAATGCCAAATATTTTTTTATTAAATTTCAATAAAAATAACATTTTAAAAAATTAAAAAACATCACCCTTTTTGCTGGCATTTTAGGTTTTCAAGACTCAAATTGGAACATTTGAAATACGACATTACTTTTAACTTTATTATCCAATAATTAGCAAAATGCAGTTTAATTTTATATGAATAACTAACAATCATAGTTTGATATTTTAAATTAAATTAACCAGAACTAAATCTATCCTTTGATTTATATGGTAGATTGGTTCCTAAAACCATCGTGCAATTTGAAATTGTACAAATCAAGAGTTATGAGAAAAGCAGTGATCTAGTTTTAAGCTGTGGGGAGGGTATGCGGTGATTTAAAAGATTTAGTAAAAACAATCTTTACTTGGATCTCTTGAAGTCTTTCATGAGGGTGGGGTGTTCTGGCATTTTTCTAATATCTTCCCAATCTTTGTCGAGCGGGAATCCCATCACATTGAATATCCTATCCAGCTGATCGTGATGATACGGATTGCTGGTTTTTATATCTTCTTGGCGGCAATGGAAAATTGGTTCCGATGTCAGTAACTCGGCAAAAATACAGCCAATGGCCCAAATATCTGATAAATAAATAATATAAAGTAAATTAATACTGGGAATCTATTGGTTTGTTTTTCTAAAAAAAAATCGAGAAAAATTATCTTTCCGTTTTTCTCCTCTACAACACTATATAGTGAAAACTTCTTTTAACTCAAATCTTGATAACAGTAAGTGCCTTGGATAAAAACAATTGCAGAGTTCATAATTGGTATTTAAATTAATAGACTTAGATATAGTCAAATACATTCATTGTAATGTTTTAATGAGTCACAATAAGAAGAATAAAAAATAATATGTAAATTAATTAAGCCTTACCAATAGCTTTGGTATAATGTCTAGCACCGAGTAATAACTCTGGTGCCCGATACCAGAATGTGACAACAACTGGATCCAAATCGGCTAGGGGTTTCAAAGGGGCATTAAATAGGCGTGCAAATCCCATGTCTGCAATTTTAACACGGCCTCTTTCTATGCCTTCGCCCATCACCAAGATATTTGCTGGTTTCTGTAATATAATGAGTATTCAAATATTAGTCTAAGTAAGTATCTTAACAGCTTAACGACCGCACTTTTTTTTACAAAATTTCCCCTGCCAAATAAAATTTTGCGAAAAATTCGCAAAAATTTTAATTTTACTAAATTCACTATAATTTGTAAGCAAATTGAGATATATTTACAAAATTTAGTTTTCTTAGTTTCCAGATACTTCGCCTATACGCATATATGTGTCCACCGGCCAGCAACCTTTGTTTTTCAAAGATGCAAATACGCGTCCACGGTTGTTAAGCTGTTAAGATTGATCTGAGGAGAAAGCATATCATACGCACCCAGTCTTAAATCTCAGATTTAAATTTGACCTAGACGAGACTTGCACAATGACCTACATGACCACTAGGGAAAAGCTCTTACCAACTGAGCCACAGAGGGCTACAAAGCCAAATTATGTCTTGATTTATCTGTCTGTCTGTAATGGATAACAAGTCTTTCGCAAATGGGGTTGCACGGACACATTTGGGGTCAAAGGCTTTGTCAAAGGGGTTTATGAGCAACCTAGCCAAATCACATATACAATTTAAATTCAAAGCTGAATGTAAAAAAAAAGATTTTTTATTTTACATGGAATTCGTGATATTTTGCAAAAGCTACGGTTGCCAAGTTATAAACCGTTAAAGGGCGTGTTGGTTAGATAATTTAAACATAACAGGTTAAATTTTTTTCACAGGTCTCAGGAATTTAATGAATTTCACTTCGCAGGGGATCAGTAGTAACAAATAGGTTGCAGAACACTGAAGGACACAATACTACACCTGTGCATGGTGCACAGAGTGTGTATGTGTGTGAGAGCGTGAATGCAGAGTGATATGTCACAGGTGGCACTGTTATTTGATTTATAGTATTCCTAGTTTAAGATTTTTTATCATGTTTGGAACATTATGTTTAGATGATATTGAATATTTACCAAATCTCTATGCAAGACCCAATTTGAGTGTAAATAATGTATTCCATCCAATATTTGGTATAGTAAGCTCTTCACCATTCCTTTTGGTACCATCACAGGTTTCTTGTTCGCCTTAGCGGCTCTGTGGAATTTGATGATGTGCCACAAATCATGCTCTGCATAATCAAATAGAAGCCATACCTTTCTATCATTGTGGGATAAGAATACTCTGATCAAATTTATAACGTTTGAGTGCTTGAGTTCTCTCAGTAACTAAAATTATAAAAAATATTTTAAATATGAAGCAAAACTATAACAAGTACATACTATAAAACAATGAAATGTTATCAAGAACTGTAGTGCATATTTTGGTAAAAGTATAGTATAGCATGTCATGGATTTTATCAGTGTTCTTCTTTTTAATGTGTGATTTTAACGCGATTATCAAGCCCTCAAAAAATAATTTTAAATCGTGGAGTTGTTTTTAGCTTAGTTTGTGAGGTTTTTCGCCGTAATAATCCATGACACGCTACACTTACTTTTACCCATATTTTAATTGATCACTCGCTTTAAATTACAAATCTATTACATTTGGCTTTAGTTTAAATTCTTATTATTCGACTTACAGCAATTTCCCTGCACGCAGACATGGATAGACCGGTCCCTTCAATTTGCTTAAGGGCATAATCTCTGGTATCAGATCCATCTTTTCTTCGAGCTTTGTATACATGTCCGTAAGTTCCTCTGCCTACTTTGCAACCTTCATAGTCAAAAAGATCTTCAACTTTAGTTCGTTCAGTTTGAGTCTTGATTTTAAACTCATAATCCATCATAATTGCAGCCATTGTTATTTCACGAATGGTGAAAGGTTAGCTAGATGGATTTTAGCACTTTCGTCAATTTTTTTAACGCAGTTAAGTCAATATTACATCGCCAAATGACCAGCAAAAACACCGACGTATATACACAAAATATGTATATTAAAAACTTAGCTAAATTTGAAATAACTTACATAACTAAGTGGAATGTATTTATTTGATCAAAAACGATATTACTTTATTGTATACATGGTTATAAGATTAGTATTTCATATATTTCGAGTCGGTCATTGACATTTTCCGTCCATTGTGGAAATTTGTAAATCGTGAATGATAGAGGCATAGATAATATACGAATAGAGTTCAATGCAGTAAAGTAGGTGAAATGCTTATAGAAATACTTATAAGAAATTGTTTCATAATAATAATTTGATATAGGAAGGATATAAGCTGTTTTTGTAATTATAACAGAATAAACGTTTTATTCAAGATTCCGATGAAAATTATAAATTTAGTAAAAATAATTGATATCATTGGCTCCCAGCCGAGAGCCATTGGCAGAGTCTATGGACACTAGCATTACCGTCTCCATCCAAAGCCAAGTAGAAAAAGCATCACGCAATTTCCGATGAGTCCCTCTTGAGTCTGTCATCGACTAGCGATTTACATAGAGTTTGTATGGAAACCGAGTGAGTGATTCTATGTGTCTCCGCATTAAAAGTTTGTTTTCGTTGAATTTAATGTATTTGAGTTGAAGATTTTTTTAACAGTGTATTCTGTGACTACTTAGGCATCATTCTACAGTTAAAAATTCTTCAAAAACCACCCTACACTTACAAAATGGAATGATTTATATAGACGTATAATTTCTGTTCCTAACTGCTACGGCCGCCATATTGAATTTTTGTAAACTTTGTTGCGAACAATGCCATATAATTCGATTAAATCGTGATATATTGTACATTAAACTTGAATTTTAAACCATTCAAGGTTGCTCAGTGATTATTATCTTCCGCCAATATAATAATTCATCAAAATACCCGTTAAAAGTAAGTAAATATCGATATTAAGTTGAAATGACATCCACGCCTGGCAAAGATTGTCATAAATTATAAATTCATAATTTATTTTATCAGTTCATTAAATCACAGCTTAATGAATAAGCAATTAATTGTCAAATATTTAGTACCATTGATATTTATCAAGGTTTGTCGTACTTAATTAATGTTCAAAAAATGTAGAAATGTAATATATTATACGTCCATATTATAGGTTAGAATTTGACATTTGATGTGAAAATCATACATTGAATGCTAAATGCAATTTAAATGCTATTATTTGTAACTGAAGACATGTTTTGACATTGTTAATGTGCTTTGCGAGTCGTATCAATGATATAATTTGCATTAATATAGGGATTATATTAAAATTTCATTAACATTAAGTTGAAAAATAATGTTGGAATATACTAAGTACTAGCATTCCAAATTGAAAACAGAGTATGTATTCAATTAAACTTATATTGAAAAGCAATATTTCATGAATTAGTTGGCATGGCTTATTACATGCAATTAGAATTATTTACCGAAGATAAAGATATGTCAAATTGTAAAATTATTGTCGTTTAACATATAGTTGCTGCATTTCATGACGACCAATAATAGCTTTTGTATAGAAATTGATTTTTAACTTAATGTAATTTTCTACGTGATGTTTTCAGATGCCTAGACGGTACTGTTTTCCAGGATGCAATTCAAACTTCAGCTCATCTTTGCTAAGTAACAGTGCAGTCTCAACATTTGCTTTTCCGATGGTTGATGTATAATGAAAAGAAAATGGCTAAGAGAAATTCCACATCATTCGCCTTCTACAGTCAATACGGTAGTATGTATCAAACATTTTCATGACAGTGAGGTAACTAGCACATTTGTACTAAAGTGTATCAAATGACAAGCTAGCAATAATGTCGACGAACTAGTAAGTATTCATAGTTTCATGATAGCGTCTGTTTTTGGGAGCTAAAATAAATAGTTATAAAATTTCTAGTTTGTACTATAACGGAGGAGTCTTTAAAACAAACAACTGTTGAAGTTTCATTTAGCATTGTTTTTATAAAGTCGATCAACATTGCTGACAAAAAGGAACATGTGGGCATAGTTAAGGGTTAATGTTTGATAAGCAATGATTTTTTTAACGGGTGTATTAAAGAAACTTGAGACAACAAACTAGATTTCAGTATTCCAGTTCAATACTATAAAACCTGTATCAAGATGTGAACAAATATGAAAAAAATACATTATAAGCTCGACATGCCTGGCTAAATACATTTAATCATAAACCGAACAAAATTGGTTTCATTCATTATTATGAGCAACTTCGTAAAATTTTGTTGATAAGCTGTTGAAATTAATGAATGCATTTGTCTTTGTGTTGCGGAAAAATGTCATAATAAAATGAAGTTTATTAAAAAGAGTGCCACTTATTTTTCCTTCCCACTCCCTCATTTTTATTTTTAAATAGTTACAGATTCAATTTGGTTTAATTTAACATTGTCAAAATAAATCGTAGGTCGATTTGACATGTCAAAGGTAAGTATATATTGTCTATGGTATGATGAGCGGTCCTAATACACTGTTGCCAGGTCGTGCAACATGGCTTGATAAGTATAGGGGGCTATGACACTAGTAAAAGGCGCGAAATCGAAACAAAAAGTTCTGTCAATTGAATGAAACGTCAGATTGCTATTTTATTATAATAGTAAAAAATGAGCCTATGGGTGGATAAACACCGCCCTAAAGATCTTTCAAAGCTTGACTATCACAAAGATCAAGCAATCCAACTTAAAAAGCTCGTGCAGCATGGTGACTTTCCTCATTTATTGGTTTACGGACCCTGCGGCGCCGGTAAGAAAACTCGAATAATGTGTTTACTGAAAGAACTTTACGGTTCAGGAGTGGAGCGACTTCGACAAGAACATATGAGTTTCACGACTCCGTCCAAAAAAAAACTGGAAATCATGACTGTCAGCAGCAATTACCACATCGAGGTTAACCCGTCGGACGTCGGAATTTACGACAGAGTTGTTGTCATGGATCTCGTTAAAAACGTTGCACAAACTCACCAACTCGATTCGTCAGGGCAGCGAGAATTTAAAGTCGTGATTCTCAATGAAGTGGACGAGCTTTCGAGAGATGCCCAACACGCTTTGAGGCGGACTATGGAAAAATATGTTTCTACTTGCAGAATAATACTCTGTGCTAATTCGACGTCGCGAGTGATTCCTGCCATACGCTCAAGGTGCTTAGGTATTCGTGTGCCGGCGCCAACCGAGATGGAAATAGTTTCAATTTTACAAAGCACCTGCAAGAAAGAAGGCTTGACTTTACCTGCCGAATTAGCAGTGAGAATCTCTCAAAGTTCATCGAGGAATTTGCGAAGAGCATTACTTATGTGCGAGGCCTGTAAAGTTCAACAATACCCCTTCACATCTAATCAAACGATTTCGGAACCAGATTGGCAAGTTTTCATCAGAGATACCGCCAAGATGATTCTGCTGGAGCAGTCACCAAAAAAATTAGGAGAAGTGAGAACTAAGTTATACGAATTGTTGGTTCACGGTATTCCTGCTGATATTATATTCAGTGGTTTATTAAAAGAATTGGTGATGAACTGCGATATGCAAATGAAGAGTCAAGTCGCCAGTTTTGCTGCGTTTTACGAACACCGAATGCGACAGGGAAATAAACAGATATTCCATTTGGAGGCATTTGTAGCTAAATTTATGTCTATTTACAAACGTTTTATGGAGGAATCTATGGGAGATATGTTCTAAGCTTGTGTGTCAATGTCAATGGGGAATATATATCCGAGCGTTGGGGGCTGCAAGTCAATATTAATGAATCAAAATTGTTTGTAATAATTTTTTTCATTGATATGTTATTGTGGCTTTAAAAATGGTTATTTTCTCATCCCTAATTTGTTTAATTTTATGTTTTAGCTGTAAGTAAGTTTTTTGTAATAAATCTTATTTAATATGTATGATAGACTTTTCTCTTCCTCTTATAATACTTTCCTCATAGAAACTTTGCTGCCATGACAATTATGTATAGTATATTCAATATACAAATATGCAATGTTTACCGGGCTTTTGCAATGTGGTATGCTGTCATAGCGCTGAATGTTTAGAGCTGCTGTGCTAGACATCCAGTCACATTGATTGCTAATTTTTATATACAATATACTGTTTCATATTTTTATTGACAATTAATAATGGATAATTAACCTTTCCTTCTCTCAATACTACGTGTTTGATACAGCTCATGAATTAAGCAATGACAGATACTTTTTAGTGATATGAAAAGAATTTTGTGAAAATGTCGGGTTCACGGTGCAGTGGTTAATGTCGTTGGCTTCCATGCCGAACCTCACGGGTTCGAATCCCAGTATGAACAGCATTTTTTCTATTGATTTCTGTTTGAAGGCATGAATGTGAGTAATGCTTAAAAATCCCCCCACCATTCCAATCTTATGTGTGAGCAGGGACGTCACATAGGCATAGGCGAGTGGCAGTTGCCTAGGGGTGGCAAATGATCACGGTTATTATCATAAAAATGACTGAATATTTTTGACACGCAAATTTGTTTTAGAATAAATATGATGCCTCAATGTCGAAAAATATTTTAATTGGTAATAATATTATGACCGATAGGTAAAGAGTAGTTAAATTTATTGCAAAAATCTTCTTTAAATATTACATTTACTGATCTCAGGGCTGTAGGCAGCAGATAAGATAATTTCAAAAACAATATTTAGAAAAATAGTAATAGTGTTATTTTAAACTTTGCCTAGGGGCGGCACATAGCCTAGGAGCGTCGCTGTGTGTGAGTGGACATGGAAATAAATATATAAAGAGTTCTCTCTGGTTCCTGGGGTGCAATTCGCATTGCAAAATTCTTTTGTCAACCATTCGCTAAATACTAATAATATCTAGCTGGTATTTATTGTAATCTTCAATGATACCTCAACAACGGTACTGGTTTAATACCAAATATTTTTATCTTCAATCTTATATTTTATTTGAGATCTTGGATGTTTACTGTTCTTGAATGACTTTTTTTATTCCTCATAGAGTATATTTACTAATCTGATGTTACAAAATATGTACCATTCCTATACCAAGGTAGGTGTAATGTCAAAATGATTTAAAAAACAAAAAAAAACATGGAAGCATACCAGAATTTAAGTATTCAATGATATTAATTTAATAAAATTAAATTTTCTAGAGAAAAGTTCTTCAACTAGCTTGTTGATAATATTTACATTATTTGTAAATATTTTTAATCATAAAACTTTTTTTAGTGTAGATGATCAGGATTCGCTGTGCCTAAATTTGTGTAATGTTCTTTTTAAGAGAAAAATGACAGAAGAATGAATACAAATTCAATAATTAAATGCAAGATTGTCGTTTAATGTCGTTACTCGTTTTACATAAATGTATTTACATCGAAGTGCTTATACTTCATTCTGTAAGATTTTCTTAACTAATAATAATTAAAAATAAAAATATATTTCCACTCATTGTTTCATTCTAATTTTATTTACTTCTACTATGCTATGCCTCATCGCGTCTTTGCTTTCTTGGTTATCTTTAAAGAATATTTTGCGCCTTTCCTCTTCAAGATTTCCAAAAAATGTTTCGCTAGAAAAATTAAAACCAATTAATATGCACCTATAATATTGTACAATAATAACTTGAAAATGACGATTCGTCAAAAATTTGGTTAATGTTCTACCGGTAAACAAAAGCTGTCGACAACCCAACAAGTATTCCGCCAAACACCAACGGATATCTTAAAAGTTGGACGGTTGTATACTTCGGAGAATTCATTTTTGTTTGTAAAATGAAGATTAATTTTGACGATCAGATTATGTCAGTTTTTTTAGGTTATATTATTGTCATAGACAATAATATGTCTTATATTTCCAGAAACAAAAAATATGTTCATTGTTTTACGACAAGAAAAGTAAAGATTGTTTTCGTATTTTAATCTACTAATGTGTAATTGTGTGTTCACATTTTTAAAAAATATTAATTATCAACTCTTATCAATCGCTATTTTTATCATTGACTTAGATTTTCGGGTATTTATCCGTATTATCCATTCTTGAAAAGTTTTTAACCAGGGTTATGGAGTTGAAGTCAGGAGTCATGAAGTCAGAAAATCAGAAAAAAAGTTTAAGGATGTTGAAAAATTATTAGTACATTCATCATATTTATTGGTAAATTTACTAGTTATTATTCTAGTGACTAGAGTGATGTGATAGTATACATATATGTAAATTATTTGGAAGTGATTGAAAAAATCATTTCGGAGTCAGTTTTTAATTCAAAGTTGAAATCAGAGTCATTTCGAGTCATCGAGTCCGGCTGCAGTAGATTGACAAAAAAGTTCAAAAAAATATGTTTCTTATAGTTGTGATTTAATTCTGGAAAGCTTTTCCAAGTGCTGTACTTAACATGTGCCTAAAATTTACGTTCCCTCGCTATTGGCATACAATTATTACAGTTGTTTCATTTTATATTGTACATGTAACTGTTTTAAATTATTTAGTACTCGTTTTTATGTTTTTATTACACAAATTTGCATTTGAAACATTTAAATCATATCAAAATTACATAGTTACATTCAAAGGTAAACTATAAAAGTTTTATATAATGAACGACACAGAAATATGAAAACAATTATACACCTAATTTACATTTACCCACTATTTCCATGTTATAGTCTGTCACCTCAAACACGTAAAAACGGAGAAACTCTGAGATAAATTGAAAATGTCAAAAAAATGGTGGTTGGCCAATTAATATAAATCGAATTGGTGTAAATAAAAATATGAGAATCAAATACCTTCATAATCTAAATTTATTATTTTTCTTGATATGTTAACACAGTATAGCAAACGGCGCGACGATTTCCAAAATCTCAAATACAGAAGTTTTGTCTCAGCCAATAATAAATTGCCAGTGGATGGTTGGAAAAATGTTGATAAGAGCGATAAGGCCGCGGCGGTTTCGTTAAATATGTGTTTTAAAATTAAAACTGATGCTAGATCATGAACTTTGATAAAAGTATTGTCCACGGGAAACGGCAAATTGGCAATGTGAAATAATACAGTTTTAAAATTGTTTAATCTGTCATCTGCGAGAATGTTTGAGCTTCACGACGATGATGACGTGAGTAGTTTTTACATTGTTTACATTTACTATGATGTGAAGAGATTAACAGTCTGTATTATTGTCACATACGAAATAACGGTTGACTGAAATTACTTAAAAATATGGTAATCGTTGTCAACTTTAAAACATTGATGTAATTTGGGTACAAAATTGACAGCGGTCGTATTTTTTGTATTCGTTTCATTATCTACGCTAATAAAGATTTGCACAAAGTTTATCTTCTTCGGTTGACCCCCGCTTAGTGAAAATATTTATATAGCCTGTACTTAATGACGCTGATAGATTTACAATCAATTAGCAATGATATTAATAGGTAATATGTTTTTTTCAAAAATTACATTAATGTTATTTTGTATCATATCCACTTTCAATGTAGAGCATATTATGCTCTACATTGAAAGTGGATATGATACAAAAATTAATTTGACTACAAACTCGTTTTTAATTTGGCCGCTTAACATCTCTTTTGGTAGAGGGAAGGATAGAAGGATTCGTCTAGAACAGTGTTTCCCAAAGTGTGGTATGCGCACCCCCTGGGGTACGCGAAGAGTTTGGTGGGGGGTACGCGCTGCACCAGGCGTAGCCAAAGCATGGTGCAGCAGCTAGATTGTTATTAAAGTATATGCATTTTTGACGAGAGGTATTCAGTGTTACGAAAATTATAGAAAGGGTACACATATATCAAAAGTTTGTGAAACACTGGTCTAGAAACAGGGAGCGTTACGCTAGTAGCTTGGTTTCAGGATCGGGTTGAGAAACGATGAGGAGGTATACAGTGGCGGATTATCCTATAAGCGCACGAGGCGCTCGCTTGGGGCCTCTGAATTTTAGGGGCCTCAAAAATAGTTTATATTATATTACCCACATATATTTTGTTCCGATTTTTATAAACTTTTTCATGATTTTTTTTGACGTCCATATATTATCTAAAAAACAGGGCATCCAAATTTTTTTGCGCCTGGGGCCTCTCTTGTGCTTAATCCGCCACTGGAGGTATAAACACAATGTTTTTGACATATTGCGTAATAGTGTCAGTTCTAGGATTTGAGCTCGTAATGCACCGACCAATCTGCTACAGGCAGTGGTGGATTACCCTACAAGCAGAAGATAAGTAGCCTACGAATCTCGGGAGCCTCAATAAAGCATATAAAATAATATGAAGCCATTCGGTTTTCAATATTTCTTCATATTTAACGTAGAATTTTGTAACGCTTTTATGTTATTCGAATAACAGGGCCTTCAAATTTTATTGCGCCTAGGGCCTCCCAAATGCGTAATCTGCCACTGTACAGGGATGTAAAATGATAGGATTTGTAGTGAACTAATGTCCCTTTCAACGCACTGTTCTTTCCGATATTAAACTTGAATAGTTAACGCTCTTGGGTGTTTGTGTAATTCAGTTTCGTAAACACTGGCTTGAATTCCCGACACTTCCATAAAATGATATTTTTACCGATTGTTAGCAAATGCTTAGCCAAAATTAATTAACAAAAACTATGTATATGTCAGACTTATCTGTAGTTTTTTACTATGCGTGATGCGTGCTTTATTTTTTCTAGTAAATATTATCATTTTCAGAACCCTTAATATTTGTCGGCTTAAATAATGTTTTATTTACTTTTCTGCACAGCGGATATCATTTTTACTAGTAGTTTAGTATCTGAGATACAATGTACTATAATAATTATTATTTCTCACTACGCCGAGACACACTCATTGAATGAGTCACATTTTAGGCTAGTGCCTTGTTATCTTTACTGTGTACTGACATAATAAAAATTGTGTTGATATAACAGTGGCGTAGCACACGGAAGGAAGGACTGGTTCAAAGTTCGAGGACCCCTCATTACTTCCTGGAAGGAACTAATGACATGTCGTTAGTTTCAGATTGCTTAAAATCATTACAGACAGATTATTGATTGAAAATATTTGCCGACAGCTGACACGAAAACAACATGCATTAAACAATTAATTTAATATATCTGCCGATGACTTAATACAAAGCGTAGTAGCGTAGCTATGAAATAACCGCACAATTCTCCCTCAAAAATTGTTGAATTTAAATTTGTTACAGCGGTTAGAGGTATTTTAAATATAAGTTTGCGTTGCAGGTGATTTTTGTTGAATAAAGTGTTTTTTTTTTTAAAAAAAAACAAAGGTACCAGAACCCACTTATTTTCAATATTTGTTTCTAATTTGTGTCCGTGCCCAATTCGAAGCATATGGCTGCCTCATGGAGGTATCTCAACCTCTATTTTTTCCGAAGAAAGTAAGGATGGCAGGATATGGGGTTAAGACAAGACTAGTGGTTAGCTTATCGCTCTTGCTTTGATTCGTACTGTGATTCAAAACTGTGAGATTTCCCACGAAAGCTAACTACATTGACCACTGCCCTATGGACCACCCGTCTGTTGGGAAAAGATGGTTTAAATTAGAGAATTTTGAAAAACAAAACTAAATATGAAGCATTAGAGGTTCTGGTCACAGAGTTAGTCTTTTGAGAGTGAGGTATTGTTTTGAACATTACATTCAAAAGGAACTTAAGAAGGGAAGATAAGAACAAATAGCCAATGAAAAAATTAACCGTTTTTAAAACAAAAAAGAAAATACCAATATCGATTTGAAACATTAAAAGTTGTGTGAAAAAAGGTGCCGGAACGCCGTTCCACCGCGTTACCTGGGGAAAAAAGCACTGTCAGTATAAATATTGTTATTTCCTAAAAAATAGATACATACTAACATATTTTAAAAATCCTGCCATGTAATTAATAATATCATATATTTTTAAGTAATATTGTAGGATTAGCAGGTATGTTTTGAAAATATGTGTAAACCTTTATTAATCGACGGTCTGATTAATTTATTTTTGGGTTGTTGTACGGTGTACAAACACATTTTATATCATTATTGTAACTATTTATGGTACATAATAAATTGACAATCGTTTTTAAATTTAAGATTTAACATATTTATTTTTTTATTTATTTTTTTAACCATGTCTACTCCCAATGTGGAGTATATGGACTCCTAATGGAGTTTATCTCAACAGAAGTGTTTCTACGAGAACTGATTGTTACTCAGTTGCTCAACCTCTCTTTTTCCAAAGAGAGTAGGAATAGAAAGAAAGGGCTAGGACAGGACTAGTGGTTAGCTAATCGCTCTCGAAACGCCCCGTTCATAGGATAGGATGGGTGGTAGGGGGGAATTCAAGACATCACATACATCCATGCCTTTAAACAGAAATTCATAAATGGATTGAAAAATCAATTTATAAAACTGCCCGTACTGGGATTCGAACCCGTGACCTCCGTAGCGGTAGCCAACGACGTTGACCACTCGTGTCCAAACAGGCGGCAAACATATTCGGCTGTTAACATATTTTACAAAAAGAAAACAAACAGCAAAAAATATTACCCCTGGCTCACCTCTCACCCCTCGCCACCCTTGTTACGTCAATGCTGATAAGATCAAATTTGATTTATGGATGTCATACATATTTTGACTGGAATATTTTGAATGTTCACAATATAATGTATTAGGCCATTATAAAATTCACAAAAAATGTCATGACTGTTTTGTAAATCTGCAACTACGTTCTAATCTAATGTATTCTGATCTTATTTTCATTAGTGATAAAAGAAGTATAACAAACCGTTTATTTTTCTTTATATTATGAAATATTATAAAACAAAGTTATGAATACCACCAAAAAGATAATAGTTCTGTCTAAAAAAAATTTTTTTTTGTGAAATCTTCCTAATTCACTTCAATGACTTATCTACGCCACTGCGGTTAATAACGAACTTATCAAATTATGATGATAACATAATATATATAAGCTTAGTAAATTATGTAAATAATTAAGTTGCAGTTATAAATCTATAAATTATAATATCGTTAACTTATGTAATTTACGTCGTTAAAATTAGTGCGAAAATGTTTTTTTCGTGATAAGCGATAATGGTTTATATAAAATATATAACATAAACCCTTTTCGTGATGGGCCATCATAAGCCATCGCCACTATCAACCATTAATGCCTCGACTATTATCGGCCATTGCTGCTGCTCACAAGCTGGCCCATCACTCAGTTTATTCACATCATCGGTCGGGTGTAGGGATTGCAATATCAGTATTACGGAAACCGGGATCCTGGTATTTATGGTGTATTTCCAATACCGAAATGCCTCTTTCGAAAATACAGAAATACCGGTTTCACGATAATAAAAATTAATCACAACTGTTCGCGATGAATTGAAATATTTTAAATCTGCTTATAGTTGTATCAATATTGACAGGTTACAAAATAATTGATAGCCTTTTTAAAGGGTGTATTATTATTTTAAGAAACCCTGACTTGTTATGAAAGCAACCTCTGATGATTGCGTATCTTTTTTATTTAATTAAGGCAGTGGTTTCCAACCTTTATGTTACTGCGCCTCCCTTTTTTTTAGAAAAAAATATCTCCGCGTCTCCCCATCCTTTATTTCATATAGTAATAAAGACACGTTTTATAGGGTAAATAAATATTTTGGACGGTTCGCGCCTCCCTTTGCAATGGCCCACGCCTCCCAGGTTGAAAATCGTTGAATTAAGGTATTCTATATGAAATATCAAAAAACTGATTTTGATTTACTCGTCCGAAATTGAGATCTTAATTGGTCGTATTTATGCTTTTTTTATAATACCGGTATTGATGTATTCGTCTGGTATTGCAATTCCTATTCAGGTGGATGAACGGTTTCGGTTGTGGTTGTTTATGTTATTTTCATAGCACCTACTAATATTATCTAAATGTGTAAAATCGAAGAAAATAATGTGGATGCTAAGCATTCATCGTTGTAGAGCAAGGTAAGAATATTGTATTTTTGCATAAGCATGCAATGCATGGGTCCGCGCCATCTTCCTTTGCTGTGTGCAGCGGCGTAGCCACCTTATATCAGAGTCATGCGGGTTCAGTGAACAAGGGGGCCCAAATTTCTACATCCAACCTCTGCCTGATCCTGAAACCGGGGCATAAAGACGGTATCCAACTAAATGTCACTCATTCCTTAACTTAAAATTTTATTTTCCAACCCTATATTTTGTTATGAAGAATCAAACTATCGTTTTTAGCCATAGGTTATTTTATATTAGTAAGTGTGTTGATAATTGTAAGAATGTGACCGTAGCCTACTCTACGATTTCCAGTACTGGGTTCCAAAAAATTGAATCAAAGATATATTATTTAATTTTTAAGGTAAAAAGTCGTGTATTATTTTTTCTCAGAGCTTGAGATGATAATAATGCCTGGAATTACCGGGTGTTTCCAAGACGTAAACTTTAAGTGGTACCAACATATTCTCAAACGTAGAACCTATTAAAAGTTTGGAAAAAATAACTGTAATTTTGTACATGTATAATTTAATTGATTTCTTGGATATGTTTCTTAAATAACTGCTTAAAATAAAAAAAATGCCTGTTCAATAAAACGTTCAAATTTAGGTTTAAGTTACAACAGATGAGGTATCGATAAATTCTGCTAAGTCAATTTCAATGCGGTCAATATCGCGTTGTTCTTTCGACAGAAGCAAGCAGCAGAGTGAAATTGCTATTTTTAATCGATCCCGGGACTTCCCCGCAACAGAGTCACAAACTTAGGACATTCCAGACTCGAAAGGGATGCGCAAACGCAATCCTATGTTACTTTATTCAATGAACCGGTCTGCTTATAGGTCAAATTTGTGACCTTGAACACAGTAGTGTGCGTGCAAGAATATAATGAATACCGAGACACAATAAGTTTTCTTGATAGCGTAAAATATAATTACGCCCCCATAGCATTTCTAATAAGAGCCAGTGGCGTAAGTACAATTTCACGTCGGCTATACAAACAATTTTTAATGGCCAAACAAAATGCGTACATAGGGAAAGGTACATATAACTGTACAATAAGTAAGAAGCTCTGTAAACGTTTTTTTAAATATGTATAAACCTTTTGCTGTTTGCTGAATTCTTATATTATAAAAAAACATTAATTTATACTCGTATAATTTAAGATAGAAGGTTTTATGATTATATAATTATATTCCGACAAACAAAAATAAATATAATTCTTAAAACTACTCACCATTCAAATCAGTGGGGCATTCCCATGGTCTAGTCCTTTTCGCCAGCAATGGCTTTAAACTCAATGAAACATTTATTTCTAATATAAGCGCGAAAAATTTATTTACTAAGCGTCAGTTTAAATTCATCCGTTGCACTGAAGATGCCGAAAGGCGAAACTCGGGTCTTGAGTGACAAAATTTGTTTGAATGTACATAATTTGAACGATTCAAATTTTATACTCGTACAAAAACATAAAAATGATTTTTTTCTTAATTTCTATAATTAATGTTTGTATTATCAATTGATCGCAAGTGTCACTGACATATAGGGAATCCAATCCCGGGATCCCAGAATCCCGTACAGTTTTCGATACATTTCAATCCCGGGATTAAAAGAAATGATCCCGAAATCTTCGGGATTGGTATTCATATAAAATAGAATCGTCTTGGTTTTGTAAAATAAAACGCACCCAATTGATTGTCGAATCCTTAAATATAATAAACAATGTTCCATTGTTCAATGTTTCACAAAGCACAATTAAGATAACATATTCGAAAATAAACTCTGCAGACGAAAGTAATAAAATGAAATACTAGAAGTCACTTATGGTAATAAATTACGTTTTAATGAATCCCAAAAATATTTAATTCTAAAGCATATTATAGATTACTGTAAGTGGACACTTTTGGCGATAAGAAGTTTTGTTATCAGTATGAAATGTTTCTTGTTTCTTTCTCATATTGCATGTTGATTGATTTTTTTATTTATTCTAATGCCATTTCGGCTTTGCTTTACGTTTTATGCGTTGTTATGTTTATTATTATCTGTCAAATCCAGTGTGTAGATAACTTGAGTGGTGTTTCTATTGTTCTAAATATGTATGTATATGACTTTTTTAAAAATAAAATTTCTGGCTGAGGTAAAACAATAATAGAGTAACTCTTTAAAATTAGACTCAACAAAAAATCACTCCTTTTAGCTCCTATATAATACCAGTGTCAAAAAAAATATTTCATTATTTCTACGGTCGCATTCCCAAGATACTATAATAGAGAATATAATATAGAATAAGTTGTATTATTAATTTTTGACCAATATTATAAATTTCATTTATAAAAATGAAATGTGTAGCACTATAAAAAAAACCCCAATTTCGGGACTAGTCCCGGGATCCCGGGATCGACATTTTGGCTCGGGATTGGATTTCGTACTGACATAGTATTTCTATTGAAAACATCGTATATTTTGTACAGGGCTGTGTTCGTGATAGAAAAAAAATCGACTTCAACTCCGACTCCGGCATTAAAAAAAGCCTGACTGCGACTTAAAATAAATAGTCTTGTTATTTTTAAACATAACTTTAAGTACAACTTTTTAATTTAATTAAAAAAGAAGTTCGACGTTACTTTTTTACCACCCTTGAGATGAATTCCATAAGTGTCTATATACTTTAGATTAGGAGCTGACTAGGTTAAAAAACTTATAAATCTGATTTCGCTGTCTTATCGTCAAATTAATGGATTCATTAATTATATACAGCTTAATTTTATTGCTAAGTGATGAAAAAACGTTTATTTGAATTAAATATTTGAAACAATTATTGATATCAGTGACCTTATTTTCTCATTTACATTTCAGCGAACTTTCTCTGTAACCCAAAATGGGAAAATGTATGAAGAACATTTCCCAATGTTGCATATTGTTTATGGTTCGCACTCATTTTGTTCACACCATGTTTACAAATAACCATGTTTTAGTACTACGTCACTGCTAAGTCATCAAAATAATGTAGAAACAGCTGATTTGAAGTACCTGGGCGATGATGTTCTACCGTCGTAGACCCAAAGCTCTGACCTCTACGACAAGTTCAGCTACGATTGATTTAACAATCTGTTAAGGCACCATTTGTCACCCTATGTGGTGTTATTGCTAAATTTCTATTGAAAAGTTAACGTAGGTAGCTTTGTTATTTGTATACGCGCCAAAAATGTTACTATGCGGCAGAAAATTCATCAAACATCAAGGAGACTCAGGGGATGCCAACTGTAATGTGATTTAGACACGCTATATAAATATAAGTAGTATTAGAAAATAAATCACACTGTTGCTCTTATTCTAAAACTATTTAGCATGAAATTAGTAAAGAAGAGTGCTTTTTTCTAATTTATTTATTATTATTAAAGTTTTTTAAATGTTATTATCAAATTGGATAGTAAAAGTAGTGATTTCTTTTGGTCCTGGCCCTGGCCTTAAAATATACATGCTTAAATATTATAACTACATAAGTATGTATTAATAGAAACCCATTTATAGATATATAAAATCTGATATCGTTTTTCACGTGGTTCGCATATTTCATGTGATGGTAAACCAGAGGACGAGTGCCTCTAAAATTAAAATTAAATATTCTATGAACGTCTGATGTGAGGTAAGAGGAAATTGTTCCGATTTCAATAGATTGTTGTACATATTTTACACCCAGGATTATTGACTTAAATGACAAATAAAATAAAAACTAGATGTTAATGCATGCTACTATCTTCATATCTTCTCATTGGTGGATCCACGGAAAGAGGGGGGGCACATGAGGGCCAGCCCCCACCCGCCTAAGAGGAATTTAGTTTCCATTTATCTGATTTACTAAAATTTATTGTGAAATGGGCTCTTTAATACGGACATATTATTTTTAAATCATTTATTTTTAATGTATTACTTATGTAAAATGTTTATTTTCAAATTGAATGGCCCCCCTGGAAAAAAATCTGGATCCACCACTGTATCCTCCACATACGAAAACGGCCAGAGGTATAGTATTGTAAGCAATGTCTTACTTTTCTGAAACCTTTTTAAAATCCTAATTCGAAAGATTTTATCAAAAAGATGACTCACTTTTAGGGTGTTCACTGTCAATACTTAGTGTAACGGCATTATATTAAATATATATATTTCTTTGTACTTTATTTCCACTTTATTTATAAAGTGAATGTTCAATTGACATTGCTCGCAATGAGCGAAACCGGTCTTTACCTTTATAAATAAAGTGAAAATAAAGTACAAAGGAATATTGTGTTTTTTTTAAATACATGACTGTTGAAAAATCGCTCAGCAATTGTTCACATCAATATACCTCTATTGAAACCAGATCCTTTTTATTCACCCTCAAAGATGGTTTTTTTTATACTTCTGCTTAGATTACCTTCCATATTGTTTTTTTTACGTTCCTGTTTACCTGCACCTGGACACTGGATTTGTCAATTTATAACCAACCATAAACTATGTGAGCTGGCAATGTTGTTTTAAAGGCCGGATTGCACTTGTGGGTAAAATCATCAGGACGCTAATCACGTACTTGTGGGACTGTCCTGAGTAGAATGCCAAACAAGCAGAGCTCTTATACTGGCCCAATAAGCCACACTAACCTGCTCTCAGCCAAGGCCAACTTTGAGGCATTCGATAAGTTTGCAACATCATATCAGAAACGGAATATTCTTGATTCATTCAACTTGGAGTAGGTTTAACTCTACTGTCATGGC